>JAVTVY010003602.1:0-40625 GCA_036873755.1 Hanleya hanleyi
GTGGAACTGTTGGACGAAGGGTGTTGAAACACGATATCACGTACGCCAAATCGTAGAACACGCCTCCAAATAAGGTACCCAGAAGCACTACTAGACACACTACAGTACCGACTTGTGCTTTTCGAGTCCGTAACAGTAAGGGTAGATGTGCACTACCCATGGTACAACCCTACACTGAAGGATGGAGGTGATAGGGGTTAGAATTTATAGGCGTTTCATGTCACGGCCTGACACCCAGGAATTAAACGAACGGGGCCAACCTTGCCATTTGACGAAATGATAGGGGATGCCACGTCGACGTTCCGTTTTCAAAATCTTTTCCACCGTGTAGTAGTCTTTCGGTGTTTTCACTATGGGTTGTAATTCTGCCTCGTAAAACGTGCCTTGCAGTGTTTCTCCTTGTAGATCTTCCAGTTGATAGACGTGTGGCTGTCGAGGTTTATGGCGAACGATGACAAAGTGCTCGTCACTCCAGTTGGGCAAGTAACTTTTCTCAAATTGTCCTTTCACTTTACTGATCCGTACTACATCTCCGCGTTTGTAACGGGGTGACGTGAGTGGTGATGGTGGACTGGGTGAGTACAGCGTACCACGCACTTGATGTTCGTTGCGTTCTGTCACATCGAGGGGAGCTCGCTGGATACTGCGATGATAGGCTCGATTGTACCCTTGGACCAGTTGAGGTAGTACATCGATGTACCGTCGGGTGTTTTGGGCAATAAAATACTTGTACATTCGTCCTTTGAAGGTGCGATTGAATCGTTCCACCACAGAGGCTTTGGTCTCGTTGTACGTATGGAAGAAAAACACCTTCTGTTTCTTAAGAAAGGCTTGAAAGGGTCGGTTGAGAAATTCTGTGCCTTCATCCGTTTGCAAATAGAGGGGTTTGCGCCCCGTCTTGAAAATCTGCTGGAACGCCCGTACTAGATTCTCTCCTGTTTTGGTGCGAATGGGTAGTACCCATGCATACTTGGATAAAATATCGATACAGGTCAACATGTACCGATGTCCATCATTGTGGGGTGCAAATCGACTCATATCCACTAAATCAGCCTGCCATTGTGCGTCTATGCCTCCTACGATGACTCGGTTACGGCGAAAATGTCGTCGGGCTGCTCGATGTAAACTATAAGTGTCTTGGGTTTTTAACCAGTCTCGAACTTTAGTTCGACTAATGCCTTGGGAATGGGCAGCTCGAGCGAGCGCTCCCACAGCGCTATACGCGGCTGGACTGGTAGGGTTGTAATACAAATCGGTTAACACCTTGTTCACTGTAGATGCTGACCCCTTTTTCCCTTTCGGGACCCCCTCATCACTGTCTTCCTACCCCTCATCGGGGTGCCCCTGGGTCCCCGTCGGGGTGTGGTGTGTTCGCTTCATCAGGTGACACTGACACTCTAGCCTCTGTGCACCCTATAGATATAGTACTTTTCTGTTCCCCGGCTGTATCGGGTTCATGTAGTTGTTCATGGGGTTCAGCCAGCGCGTCCTCCAGAGCACGAGCCCACGCCAACTGGTCTGATGATCGCTCGTCCGGTGTAAACAGCTGGTCCACAATAGGCACCACTTTCTCCACGGCTGACCACAGATCGGGGACTAGGGTGAAGCCTCGCGTAGGGTCTTGGTAGCGGCCCAGGCGTAGGAAGAAGGTGGTACGGTATACGTAGATGGCATTGTCTATGTGGATGAGGTGTCCGTCGAGCTCACCGCTCAACACCCGTTTAAATTTGGTCCAGCCGTCACGAGGTAGTGTCACCGTATTCGATACGGTCTCAGCGGGCGCCCAGCAAATATCTCCACGGTCTTCCACCAGGGTGACTTTATCTTCATAGACGTGTAACCCCACCTGGGGTGTAAGGGGCAGGATGGCTCGTAGGTCGGATGACATGCTTGCTCCAAATGTCGAACGGTGAATGACACACACTCTGTCTCACCCTGGTATTTATAGTGTCAGGTGGGTACAGACATGAGTCGTACTATTCTGTGAGGGGGTCCTGTAGAGAGAGTACTTCATCGACCATGGGGACTACTTGTTCCAAAGCCGTCCATAGATCGGGGTCCAGAGTAAAACCACCTCGCTTGAGACAAAGGAGTCGAGCAAAATAGGGACCGCGGAAAATGTAGACGTCGTCACACAGGTGAATGCTATCACCGTCGAGGTTACCGCATAACACCCGTTTCAAGGTAGTCCAGCCTTCCGGGGATAAAGAGACACGCGCTGGTTCAGACGTACACCAACACCTACTATCGTCATCGATGAGCTCCACGCGTTGGGGATACAACAATAGGGTGCAGTCCGGTGTAAGATTGCGGGTAGCTACAGAGTGCGCCTGGGGGTGGAGTACGTCGTGGACGTCGGTGATAACAGCTTTCAGCGCCTGCCATAATGCCGGACGGAGTAGGATAGAGGCACCACCACACTGTTCTAACCGGGGAAAAAAAGAATCATCTCTACCACTTCGTAGGTAGACACCGACTCCCACGTGCATGAAATCAACTTCGGGCTCTTTTCCCTGTAACAACCGTGTCAATAGAGTCCATCCTGCTAGGGTTAAACATAGCTTCACCTCTCGGGGATGTTCTTCGATGAGCTGCAGTTCATGGTCATAGACGATGAGGATGACGTCAGGCGTGAGTTGGAAGAAGGCAAGCTCCGCTCCGTGCGCTGCCATAGTGGTGAATGACAAAACACCGACGAGGCAAATGTGTATATATCGATTCTTGCCCCTTCGTGAAAGTCCGTGATGACTCGTCCGTAAAAAGACCCCTAGTCCGTAACCGTACACGTTATAGGTGCGCACCTCTCTCTATCCGTACCCGTAACCGTTCTAGTTTTTATTCCACCCTCATCCTTCGTGAAAGTCCGTGATGACTCGTGAGTAAAAAACCCTAGTCCGTAGCCGTACACGTTATAGGGTTTTTTTCGTACCTCTCTCTATCCGTACCCGTAACCGTTATAGTTTTTTATTCCACCCTCACCCTTCGTGAAAGTCCGTGATGATTCGGGCTGTAATGTTATCTGCAATCATTTAACCTGGGAATTGGCCATAGACGAATTTTCGTGCAATATATGTGGATTGAGAGTTAACCCAGGAAGGGTGGTCGCGCGAATACTAATATCGACTCTCATGTTATTAATACACGCAATCATTTAACATGGAAATTTTCCACTAGACGAATTTCGTGCAAAATGACGGGATTCTGGCGTAACCCAGGAAGGGTGGGGAGCCCACTATTGACCAATGAGATGTCTATAAAAAGAGCCAATGAGATGGCTATAAAAAGAGCCAATCCGCTAGCCCTAAAAAGAACCAATGAAGCCAGTATCACCGAGGTTGAAACAGCCAATGAAAATGACCTGTATGTGAGTATAAAGCCAGGAGGAGCGTGGTGAGCGGCATTCCAAAACTTTTCACCATACTGCAAAGACGTACAGCTATATTGAAGAAAGAAGATGAACCGCGTGGCAAAGATGTCGACAAGCAAGGCTTCGGGGCGAATGGTGCAAATTCAACAGGAGATCGCCCGGAGGCAAAGACGAGCCATGATCAAAGCGATAAAAGATTTTTGGTACGAAGAAATTCAAGGCTGGTGCCGGTACGTGGAAGACGACAACAACAACGTCAATCGGGCGGCAGCACAGAATCTGACGACCCTGATAAGGACGGCCAGAACAGTGGGGGACGAGGCCTGGCTGGTGCACCTGCAAAACACCATGGAGGAGATGCACCCTCCCCCTCCACCACCACCACGACAACACCAACAACAACAACAACAACAACAACAACAACAACAAGTGGAGCCAGAATATGTGGAACTAGGGGCCATAATACCACCCGCCCGCTTCCTGCAAGACCTACCCATATCTGCTGACATTGAACACGGCCAACAACCGATATTTCTCCGTCAGTGAGATGGAGTAGACAGGAAAACTCCCCCTGAAGAAAACAGGGTCAACAAATTGACTTCAACGGCCCTTTTCAGGGCCAACCAATTGTTGTCGAAAGAGAACTTCTAACTTGGCACAAATGCAAATCACAGGTCCTACATCATGTCCTCTTTATTCTATAGTATTACCAAACTCCAATCCCTGCCCCATCAACGGCCCTTTTCAGGGCCAACCCCTTACTTCCAAACACACAGGGTTTTTTTTCTCAGTGTTTTAGGGCTAACCCATGCAAAAATTTGGTGCAAAATGAGCGGAATGATTGCAGATAACATTACAGCCCGAATCATCACGGACAAGGGTGAGGGTGGAATAAAAAAACTAGAACGGTTACGATACGATACGATACGATACGATACGATACGATACGATACGAATTTTATTACGATCAAAGTAAACGTACAGTGATCAAGGGGAAGTAACTCCCAACATAAACAAAAACACTGATACGGGTACGGATAGAGAGAGAGAGAGAGAGAGGTGCGCACCTATAACGTGTACGGCTACGGACTAGGGGTTTTTATACATTTTAACATGGCAAAATTTAGACTACGTGAATTTGGTGTAAAATGAAGGCATTCTGTCGTGACCCAGAATGCATTGGGGTAATATTATAAAGAGTGGAATGGACTTTTAACCTGGAAATTGATGTGTTATTTACCTATTGTTACCTAGGTATGTGTGCATGTGCAGGAGTTGGTGTTATTTTTTTATTTTGTGCTTTTGAGTTTACAAGTTTCCTCTTTCGGAAAGATGGGTTGGCCCTAAAAAGGGACTTTGGAAGATGTAAGCGATTACATCGTTGGGGACAGGTGGCATTGTCTTCTCACAGTACACACCGGGCATGCCAACGCTACGAGTTCACACACTAGGGGGTTGTAATCGTCCGGAAGCTCTGGTAATCGGGCATGTCGGTATATACAGGCTGTACACAAGGCTTGATGCCCACAGGGGAAAATGGCGTAAGTGATTACAGCATTCCACGCAGCGTAAATAGGGTGCTGATTGGCATTCTGTGTTGGGTGCCAGTCTTCTTTCTATTACGGTAGCGTAGTGGATGACCTCTTCAATTTGTTCCTTTTGTTGTCCCCTTATGTTTCTGTCTCTTTTTTGGTATTTTCTGTCTCTTTTTCTGTGTTTTCTTGAGTCTTTCCTCTCTCTTTTTCTGTGTTTTCTTGAGTCTTTCCTCTTCTTGTGCTCTTTTCCTTCTCCTTGTTCTTGTTCTTGTTCTCCTTCTTCTTCTTCTTCTTCTTCTCCTTCTTCTTCTTCTTCTCCTTCAGCTTGGAGGCTTTGTTGTTGTTTGTAGATATCTTCTAGCACTCGGTCCATTTCGTCAAACCGTTGGTATTCGAGTGCCGTAAGATCCGGTGTCGCTCCTGGGGGGTCACTAAGATCCGATGTCACTCCTGGGGGGTCACTAAGATCCGGTGTCACTCCTGGGGGGTCACTAAGATCCGGTGTCACTCCTGGGGGGTCACTAAGATCCGGTGTCGCTCCTGGGGGGTCTTGATTATGGCCGCCCTGTGGTTGGTGTTCATCTTTAAATAAGTCTTCTATAATAGCATCCAGCCATGGCTCCCGAACAGTTGTAGTTCGTCATCATTTATCATGAAGTCTGGTAACAGGTTGTCAATATCCATGGTTTCACCTTCAGCCATGATGTAATTGTGAATGAATCAGTAAATACTGCGCGCTATTTATAGTGTAACGCGCGGACGTGAGCGTAATTTTTATATCTTTGTGCTCACTTACGCTGGAGAAATATTTTTGTGTTTCTTTTCCAATTTTAAACCGGTGTGATTTTGCAATAAATGCGAGTGCACGTATAAAATTTATTTCAAGTTGAACTGGGGCAACTGATCGTGTAGCATTTAAAAATTTAGAAGGGTAGCGGTAGACTAAGCCACTATTTTAATGATTTTATCGATTTTTAGATGCGTAACGTTATGGTTAGGGTAGTGTAGAAAACCCGGTACACTGGAAATAAATCGGTTTTCCTGGGTAAAAATACGTCAAGTATGTTCCTCACAGCCTTATAATGTCACCCTGAAAATTGTAGCTGGTTTATCGAAAGAAAACTAGAAAATTTTATCGTATGACACCGGCTACGGTAACACAGCACTATACAGTGTGCAGGCAAAATGTGAGTACAGCTATGGGTGTCAAATGGACTGTGTTACCGTAGCCCAAGGATAAAATTTCCTAGTTTTCTTTTCGATAAACATGCTGCAGTGAACTCACATTTATTGCAAAAAATGAGACGGGTTTTAAAGTTGGGAAAATAAAACACAAAATTTTTTAGCAGGTACCGCCATCTTGGACCCACTCCCACAGCCGCCATTTTGACCACCCCACCCCACGCCGCCATTTTGACCACCCCACCCCACAGCCGCCATTTTGACCACCCCACCGCACAGAACGCCTAGACTATAAATAACGCGTAGTATGTTGCCATTTATTCACAACTACAATCATGGGTACAAGACGAAGGCTATTCAACGATCCTAGAGAACACAGAGAGGTGATTACGAGTGAAGAACAAACGATGGAGTGACAATAATTACAAGCTTTGAGCGGGTTATTGCCGACGAAACGATGATACGGCGAAGTGAAGAACAACTCGAAGAGCTGAGGAGGGAGGCAATGGAAGAAGATGCGAGGTTGATGAGACGGCGAAGTGAAGAACAAGACGAGGAGATAAGGAGGGTGGCAATGGAAGAAGATGAGGATGTAACTGATGAAGAAGAACTCCCCGACCTAGAGTGGTTAAACAGTAACAGACCTCCAGCAAATACAACGGCTACCCAAACACCAATTATAACAACGCCGGCTACCGAAACAACAACAACAACAACAACAACACCACCACCACATGCTCTTGGGCCGAGGTAACCCGCCTGAACGAACAGGTGAACCGCCTAAACCAACAGGTGACCCACCAAAACGAACAGATTAATGAAATGAGGGAAGACATGGGTCAAATGGACGCTGTGAAGTTTAAACTACAACAAGACCTACATAAGGAAAACAGTAAATCAAACTGTAGCGTGTGTACAGACGACGAAAGCCTGTACGCCCTATTTCCGTGCGGGCATTTATGCCTATGTGAAGAATGCTGGGTGACGCTAACATGTATAGGGGACACGTGCCACTGCGCTGAAACGGACGAACAGCATTTAAAGATCAAGTGTCCCGTGTGTAGGAAGCAGGTGGCCGGGGTAAAGAGAATCTACCGCTCCTAAAACAAGTGTCATAACACTTTTCCAAAGGCCCTTTTTAGGGCCAACCCATGTTTTCGAAAGAGAACTTCTAAACTCAAAGCACAAAAAACACCAGCTCCCATCACCCCTATGAAAAAACCTAAGGTCTTCACCACAATAGGCTCTTAATGTTGAATTTTTTTAATACAATTATCTTTGCAAAAGAATGAACACTAACAGCCATTTTTTGAATTTTCTACTATTTTTATTAACACAAATAGAATGAACGTGTTCACCAGACTCTGGGTATTGAATTTTTAATACAATTATACGCTATGAAGGCGCTTCAATGCACATAGAATGAACATAAAATGAACATAGTGTAGGAATACGTCAGGAGAGAAGCCGTATTTTCAGCTTGAGCAAGACTGGCAAATGATAATGTCTGAATGTTCCAATGCAATAAGACTTGAAAATGTTCAATATTTATACAACAAGACAATAGAATGAACGTCTTCAACTCTGAGTATTGAATTTTAATACAATTAACAGTAAAACTCTGAGTATTGAATTTTTAATACAATTATACGCTCTCAAGGCGCTTCAATGAACGTGTAGGAATACGGTAAATGTTTTTCAACACCAGACTTGTTCAATAGTTATGCAACAAGACTTGTTTGAACTCATCATCGTCTTTTCGCCCCTGGTGCACGTAGATGTAGGTAGCAATCTGTTCACGTGGAATTCTGGGAGCGCAGGCAGCTTCCACTGCCAGAGCAATTTGCTCCTCGGTCACGTCCTGTAGTGCCTCAGTGATCAGCGCGTATGAGGGTACTATATTGTCCACACACGTATGCATCTTTATCGGACTGTTGTTCCCACAGCCTGCACATGCTTGGGTACGCAAGTGTGGAATACGAGGTCTGATAAGATCCAGGAATGTGTCGATGTACTTCTTACAAATATAATTAGTCACCTGGTCAGACAGGGCTTCATGAATTGTAACTGTGAGACTCTGCAACTTCCGCCACGCCGTTATTTTCAAGGTGACACCCTGAGGACAAGGAACACGCTCTTGCGTATCTAACCTCACTTTCCATTTGCGTATATGCACCAGGAGCTGGTCGTTGAAATAGGCACAGCTGACAAAGATGTCGTCACCCACATAAAATTTCGCTTCGTCACTCCCCTGGTCGCGAATAACCGCATCGACGGCGTAATCAAGGGTCTGTAGTTTTAGCCAGGTGTCGAAGGTCAAGGCGATATGCCTAGCTGGTCTGTCGTTATAGGCCGGTGCGTTAAAATGCACTTCTTCGTCTTTGACACTCACAGTTAAATAGGCTGAGAGCTCCCAAATGTTCGTGTGGGCTGCCTGGTAGGCCTGCTGGATAATGTTATTGATCTCCTGCACAGACATAGGAAGTTGCACCTCTTCTTCTTTCACGGGCTCAGGCACTTGCTGGGGTACTGGCTGAAGCACTGGCTCAGGTATTTCTAAAGGTGTTAGTCGGGGCCGTTTGGGTCGTGCAGCGCGTTTGGCAGGTACACCAGACGCTGGGTGCGTACGTTTGCTAACTGTACGCTCTTCGGTGGTGTCCACAACTAAGATATCATCATCTTGTATAAGGTCGGCTTGAAGTAGATCTGCTAGTTCTTCATTTCCCGTCTTCTTCAACCCCTCCACGAAGGCTAGAAATGCATAGGGGGTAGAGCGCAGTAGACCGTCGATGAGGGCTCTGTTTTGTGCTGAAGTGGTTTTCTCAGCCATGATATCTTCGACACGTTGTTTCAGAAGTATGTTTTCCTCCATAAGCAGATCACATAATTCGGCCACATGCTGCATCTCATCAATGAGGCGAACACGGTACTTTCGAAGCTTCACTAAAAAGTATGACTCCATGACTGTGGGCTCAGGCTGGTGAGTAACTGCTACGGTGTAATAGTCTGGTGAATTTGCACTGGTAAAATGAAAAAAAGTAAAAGGTTCTCCACAGCTCATACAAGCAGGCAAGCAGGCTGGCTAGAGGTGAGGCAGGCAGGCAGGCAGGCAGGCTAGAGGCAGGCAGGCAGGCAGGCTAGAGGCAGGCAGGCTGGTCAGGTCAGGTCAGGTAAGTCAGGCAAGTAGTGCAATGAATACACCCCACCGCTAAAAATCGCCTTCTTTTATACGTTTTTCTACAGTCCGCCATTTTGACCACCCCACCACGCCGCCATTTTGACCACGCCGCCATTTTGACCACCCCACCACGCCGCCATTTTGACCACCCCACCACGCCGCCATTTTGACCACCCCACCAGGCCGCCATTTTGACCACCCCACCACGCCGCCATTTTGACCACCCCACCACGCCGCCATTTTGACCACCCCACCACGCCGCCATTTTGACCACCCCACCACGCCGCCATTTTGACCACCACACAGGCCATACTTGACCACCCCACCACGCCGCCATTTTGACCACCCCACCACGCCGCCATTTTGACCACCCCACCCCACAGCCGCCATTTTGACCACCCCACACAGGCCATACTTGACCTCTCTCAAAATACTCGCTTCTGATTGGCTGTCGCTGTGACGTCACAGAGGTCATATGCAAATTTTTGAGGTCAAGTTGCGCCAATTTACGTTTTACCTACTACTAACATCCACCTCCACCACCACCACCGCCACACACACACACACACTCTAACTGTAACCGGTACCCTATAGGTGAGGTAACTCTACCAGGTAGTCACACCGAACATGGCCCCTTTCTCCACTATTTGCACATGCGCACCTCGTAAACTGCCCTTTCTCTACTACTGTCAGACTGTCCATGCGCAGAATGATGTGACTTCCACTAACACCACCCAATTCGGACTCCCCCACAGGCGCTTCAATAGGACACCTCACACGACTCATTTGGATTACGGATGGTCTACCTCGACCCCGAAAAACGTCCACCCAAATGCCTTTTTCCTCCATTCCCTGACTGCGCATGCGCGCCATAGCCTTACGTCCACTACAAACCACCCCAGTCAGATTCTACTCCAAGAGCGCTTCAATATGACACCCCTTACGACCCTTACGGACCACGGATGATCCATCCCGACCCCAAAACGGCCATTCAGATGCCCTTTTCCCGCCATTCCCTGACTGGTAATGCGCGCCATAGCCTTACTTACACTACACACTAGTCCAGTCAGACGCTCCTCCACAAGCGCTTCACTATGACACCTCACACGACCCATTTGAATCACACATGGTCCTGCTCTGCCCCAAAATGTCATTTTTTCTATCATTTCTGACTGCGCAAGCGCAGATTGACACCGGAAATGACCGTTGAGCAGGAAGTGACTTTTGACCCGGAAGTTAATTACGTGACCTGAAGTGAGGTCAATTGTGACGTAACCGGGTGTGCCGTCATGCCGTGCAATTCAGGCGCGCAAATGCGAGCGAAAAAGGGTTTCATATACTACTTACGGTAGAGCACTTTGTATTCGTACAGGCCTTGATCTATTCAGAAAATGCGACGCAACACATCCAATTGTCTCTGTGTTGTCAACTTTTGTGGAGTTCCGATATACAGTTAGTTTGACATGAAGCCCCTACAACATTTTGTTATGATACTGATTTCTATTGAATGCACATTCAAAAGTATTATAAAAAATCTTGTAGCGTTGCTGCAGAAATCACTGAAATTATGATGTGACGATTCTGACGTGAATCTATGTCAGAATCATCACATCGAACTGGAGTTATTTCCCTAGATTTCTCAACAACTCTTGTAAACAACAAAGCCAGGTTTATTTTGACATTTGGTACCAGCTTTTCATTTCATTTCATCTTTTTTTTTTAACAACAACAAAAAATCCTCCTGGTAATATAGGTAAGTAAAGTTATGAACATATTATCAAGTTATATGACTTGGATAACTCTACCCGAGAATAGATTTTTGTATTTATTTTATTTTTTAACCATTTCGAAATTTAATCATCTTCTACCCTGCCTAACTACTAGTGCAAGACATAAAATTAAGTTTCATGCAGAGCGTCGTTCCTCTCAAGGGAGATCTGTGTCACGTTATCAATCGAACACTGCGAGATCCCCGGACATTTATTCATGGGGAACCCCGGGAAAATGACAACGTCACGTGACGACATTACGACAAGGGGAAGTAAGGCAAAAGTGAAATCATTTTGAGTATCTTCGGGTTATCTCCCCTTATATAAACTGTGCCAAACACAACTTGTTAAAAGAAAATCGGAAAATGTTGGCTGCGCTTACATCACAAAATCAACCGTGTAATACTTTTGATCCACAAAATAATATAGTTACCTTACTGATTTATTCTCTCTGATTGTGAACCAATTAAGAAAATGTTCTGGACAAATTTTCCCCGTTATATGAAGCCGAGTTTAATTGAAACTAAACCAAAATCTGACAGTATACCTCAGTAACTAAAGCAGAATAACACATCTCAAAAGCAAAAGGAGCTAGACTTGGAAATTGCACCATTCATTAATGTGGCTCCCATCTGCGGACTGAAATCCATGTAATTCACATATTCAATTTATACCTCAATTTTTTATTCCAAATATTGAATACAATTTGGAAAGGTTCCCCACAATTTTTTTTAATGTTGGTAAATCACCAATAATTTCCCGATTTCCACTCTTCCAGTTCTATCATCACCATGAACGTTTAAATCAGTTTATTGCTATTTGAATATGTAAAATCCATGTCCTTTTTACATTCAAAATTCTGTATCGATTCAAAATTTCAAATATAATTTGGCCTGTGCACACTATCAATTGAATCCAGTCTCAGCAACATGGAAAGACATTCAAATAGTGAATTTCATCTATTGTTTTCAAGCAGAGCCACACATGAAGTCAGTGTGATTAACTAATTGTGACATAAGGACGTTAAGAAACCAGGACCCTTGGAAAATTGACATATAGCAGTATAAATGTGATTCTGGACTTGCACAGCTTTTGGATACCGCCAAGCCACCTAAATTGATTGTACCATAATGGATAAGAGATATTATGAGGGACACCCACATATTTCTTGACAGGAGCTCGGTTCCTTTGCTTAGGTAGAGAGTCCATGCAGCTGTGCGGTCAACCATAGGAAAATAACATGCAGTAGGATGCGGTGATGGGCACTAAACGACCTCCCGAGGTGATGCCAAGGATATTGTTGGCTACAGTTGCACAAGTTTGTCATTGAATAGTCGGTCATATTTTCTTTTGGCATCGTGAGGTATGCCAGGTCTGAAACTTCCACCAGTATACAATTGTAAGTCCCGAAAGGTAGATTGTCAACATACGAATTTAACCGACAATCATCAAGCTTTACGTCAACAAAAACAGCTACCGGTACTGGTGCTTTCACTTGATCAATAGATGACTCTAAATTTCCAATAAGTATCTATATTTTTTTCGGACACAGGATGAGGGAAGCTCGTCATTGTCACAATAATACACATACACAGATCTTGAACAAATCGTGCTGGAAATTTTCCAGGGGGCAATAGTAGATCACAGAGAAAATAATCGAGACAAAACACACAGTTAAATTGTCATTCTGTTTGTTTTATTTAATGTTATTGTTTTATATGTGGTCAAAATCGGACAAACATGCACACCTTAAATAACTCAAACAAATACAGACAACAATGCATGGCTATACCTGTTCTATAAAAAACAGCACAGTTTTGTTAATTTATCGTATTCTATCACTTTTTACTCTATTCCTGGACCTGTAACATTTGCATTTCTCTGTACCAAGAGTGGAGTATCAGCAAATCACCCCATTCACATGTACATGCAGATACACCAAGTGGGACTCTGGGACTGGGAGTAAGAGAACAATTATCTCCCTTGAATGAAGTCTGTCTTTCTTTTGTACATAATTATTTGCGGTGTACAGCCACGGGAGAGTAGTTAGCTCCCATGAAAAGCTCCTCCGAATTGTATTCAGTAAAAAATTAATTATAGTACAAGTTATTACATTTGGGTATTGAAATTCATTATTCAAGCAGGCAAGAAATAGCTGTACAAGCTTATTATATCTCCATTGCTTTTTCTTAAACTTCTCCGAATAAACTTTCCACAATACAGGTTTGTGTAGAGGTGAACAATGAAGGATAAGGCCCCATAAATTATAGAAAAACTTTAATTTCATGTAGGTCTCTCACAGAAACAAGGAGATCATTTATAACAAAGGACTGCATCATAATATTTGTAATCACAGGCCTATCCTATACAATATTACATTATGTACACAAGTCGAAAAACTTTATACAACCCAGAACAAAAATGTATGTATTTCCTCTCGATTTAAACGAGTTAACTTATAGTCCAGCCTATAGCTGGAAAATACATGTATTTAATTTATAAATAAAAAAATTCATTTTCTTATCCGACACAAATGCCCCATTCAAACCAGGGCTCAAGCTCATTGAAATAAATACATTGAACATTTTACTGCTCAACTACAAAATAGCAGTAATCGTCATAATTTAATGCATTATTTGTCTAACACAATAAGTTTCCAAAAAATAAAAATAAACCGTGCACACTGTGCAAGCAAGAAAAGATCGGAAACTGCTACATTTCGTGAATTTCAAGGCATCATGAAATGAGCTAAAAGCATAGCAAACTTGAACTGTTAACATAAAAGAGAAGAATTTTATTCAACTTCACTCAGAATTTAGCAAACTTAACAATGATTTTCTCTATAGAGCAACCAATACATGTACAACTAACATTACTTTACAAGCAGACACACTGCAGCTCCAAATTGAAGAGTTATGCCCCCTTGCTTTTAACTTCCATGTTTTATGATAAAACTGGTTGCAAGAACAGGCAATGCCTGAAATGAAACGGCCTGTTCCAGAGATGAGAAAATTTATCTCTTCTTGAAACCGAGTGGTGCTTAACCAATACCGCATCATCAGAAAATCCCCAGACAAGTTGAAATAAAACATGAACAAATCAGTTTTGATTTTCATTCTAAGATCAACATTTAACAGTTTAATGACTTGCACCCTATTTCCAAGTGACAGTGTGTTACAGTTCCACTGAGCAGTTTGTATGTTTATCCGTGAGAGAAGAAAAAGGACACTGTTGGGTTAACTACATTCATAAACAAGAGTAGTGTGACTAACGTCACAGGACCTATGAAGTAGGGTGAGGAAGAGGACTTGGGGGTACTTGCTGGTAACAGTCCCCTAATGCACGTTCATGCCAAAATCAAGGTTCTAATGTCAACGGTTCTCCTTATTTTGCCGACGAACGGATTCGGATGGGCTGACTGACTCATTACCGGACAATTTGCAAATGAGAGCCTACTTTGTAGTAACAGATGATTTTCTTACTTTTCAATCTGACACTTTGGAGGACACTATGGAAATTGTGTAAAATGTAGGCGAATCTACCAAGCTTCTATCATGTCATCAGAAGGTTTAAAGTTGGCTTGGTTAGACATTTAAATACAAAATCGTTGAGATACCGCTGCGTTATTCTCTGATAATTCAATTATTCTGTTCATATTCAATCACCCCCAAAAGTAGCAATGAGAACTGGAAAACCCCAATTTCGGAGACAAAATTTGATAACCCTCTAAAATCATTAAAATAACAAAGAAACAATGGATTATCTGCATGATTTTGGATCATTTTCTCAACTTCTTGTTAAATAAATTTGATCCCCCCCCCCCCCCCCGGAGTAGGTTCATGATATCGCAGCGAAACAGGATATTGTAACGTGTGCTCATCTAATGTAGTGAATGAACTTAACTATAAACTCCGAGCTTCTTCATGTAAATGCCTATCAAAGAAACTTCTCCAATAGAATCTGTTTTCACAGTCGCGATGACTGCATAATGTTTCCTTTCAAATGTTTACGTGGAAAAGTTGAGAGTTTTTAGTATTATTCAAGATCCCGCGTACCAGTCTAACTTGTTTATTCTACTAATTGTGCTCGGTGCATTTCCATCTCTCTTGTATGTTGATGAACATTTTTCTATGTGGACCAAAGTCGATAAAAGTCTGAAAGCACACACAGTGCACCATGTTTTCTGGCCCATTGCAGTCAGAGGGTATTACACAGAGAGTTTAGTAGGTTACACTATCCAGCAAGGAGATCAATAGCTCAGTCACTCAATTCAAGGGGAAATCTGGGAGTAATTGTATTTTTAAAGGGTGATTGACACATTTAATACCGGTACCTAAGTTAAGTTTCATTTAAATCTTTGGGGTGCTACCAGGACTGAGGTTTATCTATGTGACTTGCAAGAACGCTGCTATCAGTTGATATCCCTTCCACATACGAAAATCTCTTGAACCTTCCTGCCTGTCCAGTATCAATGAATTTGTTCCTTCAACATCTCCACTTGATCGGACAACGAAACTCCAACTATCTTCTGGTTCAGATCAAGACAAAAGAATGGAAGGATTATCAAAGAAATTATAATAACTGTGAAATTCAAGCTTCAAACATTCTTTACCTCTCATCGATTCTTAACACCCTACTGAATTCTCATCGATTCTTAACACCCTACTGAATCGACAAGTATGATTATAGGTGAAAACCGCCGGTCACGTGTCAAATCACAGTCAATGGTAGGTTTTTCGGTGCTTTCGTTATCAAGCGTGGGCGTGTGTCTGACCAGACGACAGCGACCACAGCCGAAAATGAACGATTTTCAGCATATCGATGACAGGTATGATTACTGGTGTGCAGTCATTTTTTGAAGGAGAGATATCGTACTATATTGTCACCAAATGTAGGGTTATTACTATTTCAAGTTAACAAAAATTTTAAACATTTTTGCGGCGAGAGGTGTTTTTAGGTGTTGGCAGACAGTCCATGGTAGGTATCAGCATCGAATTATAGTGTGAGGAAATGAGCACAAAATGAACACGTGGGAACTTACTACCTGCCTCATGTATCACTGACTCATTCATCTCTCGATTCCTTCCACTTGTGTGTGTTTAAGAGGAATATGAACCATTAATAGTTTATTCTCTGTCTGTCTGATATTACGACAGTCCATGGTATCATCATCGGACCGATCGACAGTCCATGGTAGGTCAACATGCACTTGTGAATGATGCACAGAGAGTGCATCGTCTGATCTATAATGATTCGCCAAATGGACTGTTGCCAAGACAAATGGTAGCTACCATGGACTGTCGACATATCCGATATATAATCATATGTTGCCTCATTATAACATTGCAGCTGTTATGCGGCTTCAATGTGAAGTGATCCAACCTACAGTTCATGGTCACATGACAATTGGACTGGTGCATTCACCTATAATCATACTTGTCAATTCAGTAGGGTGCTTAAGGGGTTTCGCTACCTTTTGTTTACCGGAAGTCACCCGATATATCCGACAAACTTGACATTTATAATCAATTGAGCATTCATTAGAATTGAGAATAAATAATGAACCTGGAATATCCCTCAAAACTCTGATCAACACTTGAGTTAATATGTCAACTATCTGACAGTCTAAATAAACTTGATTTACATTTGAGTTTCAGCCCACCTACACTTTGGGTTTGACGTATTCTGTTATCTTTTAGCATACAATTTTGGCAATTGTCTCTATTGCTAGAAATTGGCATGGTGAAGGACTTATTTTTGTGGTTAATGTCAAATCAGTAATACGCGAGGTACAAAAAAAAGCAAAGAAATTGACTGTTCACCATGTTAATTTTGTTTTCTAAGATTTCATATTCTGAGCATGTATTTGATTGACACCTAAAATTCCACTGAAATCCCATTAGATTTCCTCATTCATACAAACATAATTTATTTTGGCCGAATAACCACATGACCCAAATACATGTATATGATTTTTTCGATATGCTCTCTTTTCAAGTAGTACTTCAATGTACAGGTAACGTTTATTTTAGGGGGGGGGGGGGGAGCTTTACCATCAGCTCTTCATGCATGTGAAAGGTAACAAAACCCCTTCTATTCCTCCAGTGAATACATGTAGTACACACTGCACCCATATGCCCAGTTTGCATATTGTGATCGGCTGGGATCATTATCAGCGCCTGCTTGAAGCTGGTCGACCCCTCTCTGTCCTACATGTACCTGTATCACTGTGGATACTTCCAGACACACAAACTGTGGACAAGCAGACTAATCCGTCACATTCATGAATGCAAACATGACAAAGATAATTATTGTGACTCATTTTTTTTTTTGCACAGGTCTCTCAACTGTTACCCTTTGGAGTGCATTATTTTTTTTTACGCAACAGGCCATATGGGTGCAAAGTGTAAAGTTTTGATAGCAAAGTGTGGACCTACAAAATGAAACTTTACCATGTAGGCATCCTACATACTCTGTACCAGGTCTGTATACTCTATGCCAGCTCTGCATGAACATTGTGCACTTTACAGCTAGTACTCGAACCATCTGTTTAATTTAACAGCCAACGAACATACAACGTTAGAGAGTAATATGCTATCTTGGTATTCTATGAAAGCCGAGGTTATGCGGAGAAAAAGCAGGGTGAGAATGTTTTCAGCTCAAAATTTGGGGAGAATGTTTTCAGCCCAAAATTCAATATGAAAGTATCACAAATTTCTACAAATTCAACATTTCTGATGAACAAAATCAACGAATAGTCACAGAACCAGAACCCTAAATGTGTACAGCATCGAAAAAGACAATTCATTAGCACATTTACTGAAACTTGAAAAAGAAATCACTCATATTGAATAGATTATACTATGTGATATTACGAGCAAAGTAAGTCAGTAGATTCCAAGTGTTATTCAACAAAAGAGTACAACTATTATAACTACAATTGTTCAGATGGGTCAGACAAAACCAAATACAGAGGAAGAAGATGAGATCTACATGGAGCCTTCAGAATATTGTAAGCACGTAAAATAAGGGAAAAACTGAAAATTTTAATGAATGATGAATTAAAAGTACCGTAATTTTTAACAATGATGACAGAATAAACTTTTCAACGGAAGACCTTTTTTAGCAAAGTTTGTCCATGTAACAGCCTCATACATTATAAAAACATGGCAGTACAACATGTATTTCATTGGGGAAATAAGGGGAGATAAATCATGTTACCACACCCTTTCTGCTTATTCCCTATATCACTAAGTTCCAGCATTAAAATGTGTATGTAACTCACTCATAAATACAGCATCATAATATATTTACACTCGTCAATCAGTAAACTCAATTTAACGGTCTGTTTGTATGCAATTCATCTAGAGCATACCTGTCTCAATTGCTGAGATTTACAATCTATAAATGTATCACCAGATGACAGCAGACAATGCCCAATCAATACGGAAATCCTAGCTTCCTCGCGGGCGCATTTCGCAATAATTTCAAACCTGTATACTAAGAATGACATCCACTGAAATCAAGGCTCCATCACAGTGAAGTAATACGGTGTGTATTACATAGCAAGTCCTATCGGGATAAGTATAGCCATTTCATCACAAGCATGTTTATCACAGCTTGTTCAGCTCCAACTCATCCAAACATGCCCAATGACAGATGAGAGTAATGCTTGCGAGTTCAACACCGCTCAGTATGCTGCCTGGAGCGTGACCCAGTACTTTGTGCTCGCGTATTTTTGGTTCACATAGTCACGTATAGTTTCACTGTATCTGACAACACTTTGTATGCAGGTTAATTCCCTCGTTCCGTGATCTGTTCTAGCATGACCTGTGACGGAACCCATTACAGCATGATCATAAAGAATCCATTAGCACGAGCATGAATAACTCGTTACAGAATGAAGAACCTGTTACAGCACAAGCATGAAGAACTCGTTACAGAATGAAGAACCTGTTACAGCACAAGCATGAAGAACCCATTACAACATGTGTAAAGATCTACAATCCGAGAACACATCGTCATAAGACCACATTTAGAATCAATGATGGAGACTAAAATACCAAATGATTTGTATCGGCCACCACACAACAGGCCTTTATGCCTATGTGTTTCTCGGCAACTTATCCCTTTTCTCCGTGCAGTTGTTGTTACTGAAACTAGACAAAACTCCGCTTTACAAGGACAATCAACCATTACTTAATCACAAATAATTTCACACGTTAAATCCAAGTTGGCACTAGTTTAACATCCTCAGAATCATAGAGGTGAACACGGAGGGCAGTGTGCAAATACATGTATTTGGCGTCCGTCTTGTAATTTAAACTCCATGAAAATTAAGTCCGCTCTCTGCAGATTGAAATACAAGTCAATGTGTCGTGCGTGGGATAAATCAATCCTTCAGCTTAACTTCTGTATAATTCGTAATCCATGAACCCATGTTCATTCCTTCCAGTATTTTTCCTGCTCAGGTGACCTTGACCTCTGGCGACCTTTCACTGCAGATCTTCATCAAGCTCTAGATCCAACATGGCATCCAACTCATCGGTGAGGTCGGCTAACATATTGTCTATATCACTGAGTACATCTCCCGTCTCTGTGGACCTCTTTGGTTTTCTACAATAATACCATCAACAACGTGAAAATGTGGTTATAAAGAGTACCAACAGTCAACATAATGGTTTCCCCCAGTAGATCTTTGTATTAAATCACATGATCCATTTGGCTAGTGACGTCAACTGGGGGCGGTGTGTGACTAAGTACGACAGAGTACCACAAAGTCATTTGAAAATATACAGTAATAATACATGACGGCAGAACTGTCAAAGTGGTTGCAGAAGTATGTAATTACGGCAATAACTTTTTTATGTGACTGCTTTGAAAGTCCGATTTTAGTCAACCGCTCAAAAACAAAACAGAAAGGCAACTGGAGAGAGTGCCTGATGCTACATCGTGAAATCATGTGAGGGCATTCCAAACGTTATAGCCTTCGACGTCATGCACTATTTTGAAAGAAGTGTGGCGTTCTAAAGTGAGATCGCTGGTATCACGGTGCTCTCTTGTTGGCATCACTTCCGGCACAGTGTTCAGTTGCCTTTTCGGTTTTGTTTTTAAGCAGGTGACAAAAAATCGAATATCTGAGTTTAGTCACATAGAAAAGTATGTCATAATTACTTACTTTTCCCACCATGTTGACAGCTCTACCGTCCAGTGTTATTTAATGTCTAAATTCAAAATGAGTGCACTAGCTCTTTAATGAAACCTCTGAGATGGTGATTTTTGTTAATGAGAAGATTTAGTACGCCATCTTTATAGAGTTACGCTAACTTTATCCTTTTTTCCCCCTTCATTCCAAATGCATGCACACAACGTTTTCCATCGTGTTCACTCAACACTGTGGTTTGTGTGGCATTCAATGCATTCATCACCAATTCATGTTTGATAACTCACAGGAGGGCATCTTCTTCAGACATCAGGACAGGTACTGGCACTGTGTTTGTACATGTATCATTCATCACCATATGACTAGGTTTCCTGGCTATGGGTGGTGGAGGACCTTGTCTTGTTTCTGCAAAATAGATAACACATCATCAATGATAATGTCTCAGTACAATGAGGGCTTGAAGCTTTGCCAAGCGTTTGTGAGGTCAACTCCATTGCCCAGTGACATGTATGCCAGGTGGGATTTATCTCCCTTTAGTTAGCAAGTAAAGCTATCACAATGTAACTGTACATCAATACATTCGATCCTACATATTAACCTGGGCTGGTTGTGTGAAATGATTTTAATTTTCTCCTAAACTGGGAACATGGAGACAAGCACCAGACATTACACAGAGTATTCATGGGAAAATAACTCTGAGTGAATGCATACACTCCATAGTAAAGAGAATTATACACTGGTATCATTGTGACAACAAGACAGAGAGGTACAAACCAATGTCACAAGACTCTTTATCCATACATGTAGGAAGCGCAAAATGATGTCATTGCAAATGTCATATACCACTCAGTGATAGTACCACTCATTGATCAGTATGTGCAGCATATTGGTCAGTACATGTAAAGTACCGTTTGATGTCAGCACATTTTAAATACCAGTCAATACATTTAAGTACCAGTCATTAAATATTAAGTAAGGTACCTATATTTTACATACCATTCAGTACATCTGAAGTACAGTACTATTAAGTACCAGTCAGTACATTTTACATACCAGCCAGTACATTTTATGTACCAGCCAGTAAATTTTACATACCAACCAATACATATTACATACCAGGCAGAACATTTTATATACCAGTCAGTATATTTCACATGTCAGCCAATATATTTTACATACCATTTAATATATTTTACGTACCAGCCAGTAGAATTTAATACATACATGTACCAGCCAATATATTTTATGTACCAACCAGTACATTTTACATACCAATCAGTAATTTTTAAATACCAGTCAGTCAATTATAGGTACCATTAATGTACCAGTCAGTACAGTCAGTTTACATGGCATTGTACATACACACTGTACCAGTCACTCAGTATATTTTACACTACAGTACACTTGCAGGGGTAGAATTTCGACGCGAATCCGAGAATCGACTCGCGCGAGGACTCGCCTGAAATGGAACTTGCGCGAATCCAGTTGGATTCGCGCAAAGCTTAGCTTAACCAGTGTGTTGTTCATTCAGAGAGATTTATTCTATATTTCACGGAAATTCAAGCCAAATATCTGACCTGTAATCAGTAAACTCCGAGATATCCTTTCACCTTGCAAAACGTGTACAGAAACGAACAATGGCGGTCTTCATATGTTTGATGACGTAATGCGCTAACTAAACTTCGGAAGCCTTGCTCGATTATTTTTTGAGAGCCTCGGAATACTCTATGTAATGGTTCCCGACTGGCGCCAAATATGTCAAGTGTATTCTCCTTCGCTCGGCTGCTGGTGCAAACCTACGTACGTTAAACCCAACAGGCGAAAACTGTCTATATGAAGGAATTGAATGCTAACACGTGGTCTTCAGACGGAAAGTACACGAGGGTGAAAATGAAACCTGGGACATTTTGGATATCATTTAGCAGATGAATTTGATTCGGATTCATTCATAATTAGAATGACAAACAATTTTCCCTAAGACAGCACATCGGGCAAAGTAGAATCAAGTGGTAGGAATTTTATGAAAATATAAAAGGATCGTTTCTTCAGAGACTTTGCCTGCATGAGACCTGTCATGAACAACAACAACGCAGTCTACCACTTTACGTTGGGAACACACATTTTTTCAGAAGTCAGTTTATTTGAGGTCAAGATTTTACCTTGAACGGCATTGCACTTCTGTGACTCGAACTTTTGTTGGTAATTTTTATCTTTCACCATCAACGTATGAAATGAAAATATGTGAGACAAAAATATCTGGAATTTCCATATTTTTTTAATGTTGTTGCGTGTCTGATATAAATCCATGGCAAACTGTTAGGTCTAGTCTTTATATAAAGGGTCATTAATAATAATTGTTTGTTTTACTGCTTGCCAGGAAATGAGGCAGGTGACCAGATTTTATTGATTTTTTTTTTGGAAAGCAGACAGTTCCTTTTTTTTATGCAATACAAAGATACCAAAGAAATAAAATTTACCACTTAGCAAAAATGTTTAGGTTGAATACTGCTCATCAATGGAGATAACCAATTACCCACCTGAACTAATTTAAGGTGTGCTAACCACCCTCCGGCGAATAAATAAGGCGATTTTAATTTTTCCCATTGAGAAGTTTACATCTAGTTGCGCAGTAACCCGCACTGGTGAAAATGGCAAATGGTCACGAAATGCTGGGTGCAGGTAATTTGGATTCTCACAAACTGAATCCAAAGTCCGCAAATTTAGATTCTTTGGATTCTCGCAAACTAAGCCACTGAGAATCCAGTTGGATTTATTCTACCCCTGACTTGAAGTATCATATCTGGTTTACAAGACTGCGTGTACATGTAGCCTCCAAGCCATACTTCTTCTGAGTTTATCAGTCTATCAATAACCAGCACTACCACTGATCCAGCCAACTCTGAATACTAACACATATATCACCTAACATTCACATATGTATGTACTTGTCTGCTATACTCTGGTCTCTAGACTGTTTATTTTCTATCTGACTCAGCCCCATATTATAAATACACCAATGTCATCAAGATGTTCTCGGAAAGAGTGAAACAAAGCTAAAGACATCTGTACAGTTCAAGTTCTTCTTCTCGTGTGTGCAATATACCCAATTTCTAAAATAATGAAAACCTGTCCGGTTGAGGTCTCTCGATCGATGTTAAAAATACATGTAGGGATTTAGTTTTGAAGCATAACAGTTAGTCCCACACAAAACAATGCCAAGATACCTATGCACACACCCAAATGAATGCTCTATTGTTCTCATAGTGTTCATCATTTTCATAGAATAGCTATCATTTTAGATTTTACAAACTTACCACAAGATACACTTAACCCATAATACATAATGTTGGAATTAAACCATGATACAGATGGACAGAAAAGTGAACGGATCGACAAGAGGCCCTGACTGATGAAAAAGGCACATCTACAGACTTCATTCTATATTGGACAGAAGTTTCGTCGACCTGTCTTCAGTAGTTCTCAAGATAAGGGAGCCCGCGGAAAAGAGGACGGTCAGACGGACAGACAGACGGGGTCACAACAATACCCCTTAGCCCAATCGGGCTGAGGGGTGAAAATCACATTTCGCAAATTTGAAATTGAAGATCAAGTAAGTTCATTTAACCATCTATGTCAACAAAGAACCTACCTCTTTGAGCACTAACAAGTTGTGGGTCATTGCTGTGGTTGACCATCCCACCATAATGCGACGACTGAGGAGTCCGTTTTAATGTGGAACCACGGTCTTCGAAAAGACTAGAGTTCAGATCGAGATTTCTATCTCCATCGAGCGATTCTGACATTTGCACGATAGACGTCTTGGCCGGTGGAACCCGTTGTTTTATCGTGCCCACGTTCTCGTTGGCAAATGGAAGAGTATTAGAGTCCACGCTAGTCGTGGAGGTATTCAAGTCACAGTTAAGGAGCGTTTCGTTCCTGGCCGCGTGAACGACGCCACGGCGGTCCAGAGTAGCACTGTCTTGATGTCCACACCTATCACGTGTTTGGTCAGTCCGCCGGGCGAGGGTCATGGTGCCCGGTGATGCAGACCGGTCGTGATAGGAATTGCATGCAAAACTCACAGGGGATGAGACTTGTCTCTGTAAAAATCCTGTCCTTTCGGGACTGTCTCGTGGGAGTGGGACTTTCCCTGATTTACCCAGGATTCCATAGTTGTGGATTTTGGGCGTAATAAGATCCATAGCAACTGGAGGAGGGGGTGGGGGGAATTCCTCACTGTCTGAAATGCTAGCCGTATCTCCTGAATTATCGTTGCGCTTCTCTTCACGCATTTTTCCAAAGCGTGCTGACAAGTTTTTCACACAACTAGCGAAGGCCTCCTGCTGTTGCGGGGCAGCAAGAACTGGTTTGGGGCTGAGGGGTTCCGGTTTCAAACTGGGGTCCTTCTCCACCCGGCATGGTTCTGACATTGAGTTGGAACGTTTGGGAGGAGGTGGAGGCGCCTTCTTGGGACTCCTGCCTCCAGGTGAGGCCATTGGTGAGGAGGCGGAAGTTGTGTGAGCAGTGGTGACATGGAGCTGTACTGTGGGCGGCACACTCTGTGTCTGAGAGAAGGCAGGTTTGGGAAACACGAACGGTTGCTGCGAGGTCTGAGGGACCTTGGGCGAGTTCACATTTGGTTTATCATAAGTGTGTTCAGAAGCAACTTTTGGGGAATGCACCCTCCTTAGCGTACAGTTTTTCTGTATTTTTAACGTATTCGTGGGCGTGGTCTGTCCCGAGCCTTCACTGCTAGATGTACCCTGTAATCCAGAATCTGGGATATCCGGTGAACACTCGCGACTTGAACGCCGTGTTTTCGCCACAATCTTGGCCACAGGTTTGGGCTTGGCAGCCACTGCAGGCGCAACCGGCAGATGCTGTTTCGGCGAGAATCCCAGATTGTCCGTCTGATTTATAATGAACATCTCCTGTCCATCCACAAAATTTTGTTCCACAATGTTAGGCGTTTTTCGTCCCGGGTGAGGTGCACGTGATGTAGCCAAGGTATCGACTGAGTTGGAGCTGTGTTGTCTCAATTGTTCACTATTCCTATCTTGCGGACGGTGACCCTGGTGATACAGGGGCGTTACACTGGCGTATTCCGAGCTATTCCTGCCTGCGCTTTCGCCTTCCCGGGGCTGTTGAAATGTCTTCAGTTCTGGCCCAGTACTACTGCCATTCAGATTCTCACCAGATGGTGACTTGCGGGGTTTAATGGTTGCTATGGAAACCTCCTGGCTGTACTGAGGCGTGGGGATCATTTCCACTGACATGGCGGTGGTCGACGACGGTGGGTCCAACATTTCCGCCGAGCCTCTCCGCTGGTAGTCGTTATTGGAGAGGCGTTTTACCCCTGACGTTATTCGTTTTAACCGATCTATAGCCAGCATCATCTTCTTCTGGTGTCCTGTAACAAGACAAAAATTCTATTCAGACACTGCACATAAATTCTCATAACCAAAATGATTAAATATATACTTAGATTTCTGATAACTGTAAATTACTGATATAATACAGTAAGTAACTTTAGAATGTGGATCGACAAAGGAAGACTGTGAAATGCTTTAGTCTTGTGCAAAAGAAAGTCCTGTGATATTTTCAAGATCATTCCATCATCACAGAGCTAATACAAGGAAACGCCTTCATTCATACATCACATTGAAACCATACCACCTCAGCAGCAGGGAGCAATGATTTTTCTGTCTGTATTTTCTCACACTGCCTAGAATGTCGACAGGGTGGGAAACAGCATGTTCCTCGTATCTTGTTTCTGGTTTTCACATAATGTTTTTTTTTTCCCGCTTCTTTTCTCATTTCTTTCTTGTCATGAATGGTGGAATTTCAATATCCAAGTTATATGTCTGATGCAAGTTGGATTGTCTTTTTTTTATTTTGCATCTTTGAAAATAAACAAATCTAGCAGAGCTGTGTTTAGTTTAACATTCAACCCCGAAAATCTGTCACTATTATTTGTGTCAATAGAAAAGAAATTCTGATGGCAAAATTCTCAGCACGACAGCCTACAATGCTGGATACCCTGGGCAGGGCAAACTATATGAGGGTGTGCTTATAAGAAACCCAGTAATGTGTACATAATCATTCCTTATTTGCCAAAACTGTTCTGAAGTTTCCCAATTGGCCCAAGTTTTAAACAACAACGAGGGTGTACACCCCCCTGGATAGAGGTGCCCAGACCCTGGGATAAAGTTGTGTAGAGATCCCTTTAGTAATTGAATCTGACCCTGAGATGACGGTGTATGGACCCAGGGTGAGGATATAGAGACCCCTTAAATCACATGGTGTAGACACCAAGAGTAAAGATACTGTATACATCCCAGAAGGTGTATAGCGAGTATAGACATACCCAGCTGCTGAATGGTGCTTAGACTCCATGAAATGTGGAGTCTAGACCCCGGGATGAAGGTGTATGGACCCAGGGTGAGGATATAGAGACCCCTTAAATCGCGCGGTGTAGACACCAAGAGTAAAGATACTGTATACATCCCAGAAGGTGTATAGTGAGTGTAGACATACCCAGCTGCTGAATACCGATCTCCTCGAGGTCCTCCCATGTGATGTCCGTGACGTTGTCGATGTTGTCAAAACCCTGCCTAATCAGCGTCTCATAGTAACAATCCAGGTTCAGCAGTCGTAGCCAGTCCATCAGGTCGAGCTGTAAGAAAAACACAAAATATCTCTCATAAACATGTAACACTTGCATGTATATAAACCTAGATGAAATACTGCAATCTGGTTTTCTGGTAAATTGCTCCTTGTCTAAAAAATAATTCAAAATCTATTTATTGGAGGTTTGATGACAACTGTCTAACAGGTGCGGATTTTCAGATCTGGGTTAATTGTGAGGAATGTGGGAAGATTCTATACACAGGTGTGACCACGTGGTATACTCACAGGTTTGTGGTCAGGTATACCGTCGGGGATGGTCAGTCTGGCTATCTCAGCCTTTAACCTCTTCCTGTGAGCTGGCTTGGTGATTCCAACAGCTGTCAGGTCCTGCAATGACACATACCATGTGCTTAGCTGGATACACAGAAAAATATCAATCTACATGTACATGTACATCAACAGCAACAATGCAACCCGGGTTCGATCCCGTATGGTGTCCACTCGGTCGTATGTGGGATTGGGTCTCTGATGCTAGGTCACACCCGTGGGTTTATCCTCGGGTACTCTGGCTTCTCCCACACCGTAAAAACCACCTGAGATTGTGAGATATGTATCTGCGTATGTCGAGTGTTCTCAGCCCGGTGAAAGATGAGATAATAGCTAAACTGGCGACCGTGGGTAAATATAGTTTATTATTTGATATAATAGCCACTACTTGCCTCGAAAAATATTGATTTACATGTATACCGGGTCGGGGTGGGGGAGTCACAAAGTCTGTTGAAACCTTTATCCTGTCCCAATTATTTTGCACTCACAAAAGAAGCTTCAATGTTCAGTCAGACTGCTAGGGCTTAATGTTTTTAGCTTACGGTAATTCCTCTAATAAATCGATAACCCTATCAGAAATCGATCACCCTCGATTTTTGGAGAAAAATACGATCGGAAGTTGTAATAATTCAATCACCCCCGATTTTCAGTCAATCACGTTTGTAAAAAAAATTTACAAGTAAAACTCAAGTTGGTCTAGACAAGGGGGAAACTCAATTCAGAATTAGATACCACCGTTTTAGGGAAACTGAATTTTAATCAAGACGAAAAGTGAATTTGAGCCAATTAAAAATGGATGTGATTTGCATAACTTATGGATCATTGCTGTTTTATTACTATTTTACGCGTGGTTGATGAAGAAACTCCCACAGACACAAGAGATAAACAACCCGCCATTTTGCAACCCGCCAGTCCCGCGAGAACTTCCATGAGAAGAAATAACATATAATTCAGGGAATCGTTTCCACTACATTGGTTAAGCTGTTGGCGAGGGTGCTCGAGAACAGGATAGTCACCCTTGACCTTCCCGTTGCCGAGATACAAAGAACGGGACAAACCCACGTGCGTTGAACACTGTCTGCCATACGTTTCGCCATGCATTGCAGTTTTGACGGAGGACTATTTCAATAATTCCAACTGGCTACTTGATAGGATTACTTAAAATTAACAATGGAAAATTAATTAATTAACTGGTTGAAAATAAATAATCACACCCAACTTATCACTTGTACTGTCCCGGACACAGTTTTCACAAGTGGCAGTATCGGAAACTGGGCACTCGATGATTTCAAACTTTCATTTCTCCGACTTCCACGAATCACAGCTTTCACTCAGTTGCAATAAAACGATCAGCCCTCATTTTTAATACCTCAAATATCACTTCCGGTGATCGATTTATTAGGGGAATTACCGCAGATTTTAACCATCAATTAATAATTACAACGAGATTATATCTTTATCAGTACATGTACTTCACCACCTGCTGTTTTAGAATTGTTTTTTTTTTGAGGGGGGAGGGGCACATTTTCAAATTGCGTATTCACTCACAGAGGTATTAATAGCATGTGTCACACTACTGCACCAGAAACCTAGAAACTCTACACTATACCAGTATTGGCACAGTGATTCATCCTCGCAGAATCCCTGATTAGGTATGGTAGGTATTATATATTGTGAAACGTTTACATGTATGTGGCTTAGTTAAATATGTCCGGTCTAGAATTTGTCAGGTCAGGTCCCCAGGGTGTGTTCAGTGTAATATGACGTCAACTCCCATGGTGTGTGTATATCTGACTAGCTGACTATAACATGGTTAGGGGCACTGACAGATCTCCCCAGTGACTGACAGGTCGGATTAACTCCCCTGCTATCATCGTGATCGTGGCTCAGGTTCGCGGGTTCATGTGAACAAATGAAAACAGAAATTCTGCCTTGTCTGCTGGCCTCTTCCCTTCTTACAACAGTTACAGTGGGTGAAATCACAATATAAACACTTTGGTTACATGTCTCTTAAAGTGTAACCGTGGTACTTGTGTAAGTTTATGCCATATTCAAGATAATGATGTGAATAACAAAACGTAGTAAAGTTTTCCCCCAACATTTCATTCGTATTCTATCTCAGAAGATTCAAAAGCAGATTTCTACAGTAGGAGAGAAGTCGGCGCTGCCTCTTTTGACGTCAAGGATGACGTTAACGATGTCCTACTTCGAGCGTCTTGCACTGTCTGTAGGACGTCGCGGCAATGCAGAAAATGAAACAGTTTTGTAACAATGTTGCGTTGTGACGTGGTTTATCGTTCCATAATAACGTCACAAGTTCCGACATGCTTGTGGCGCTGTGTACAAAAATAACATTAATAACATTAAAATCGTTAAAATTAAAGTTGTAAAATGAGAAAAAAGGTATAAATTCTTTAATTTGGAAGACTTTACACTTGCAAAAGTACCACAGTTACACTTTAATGAAGGATGACAGCCACAGACCTTTCAGCTTTTAATGTTGCTAAGATCTGAGATTTGAGTATATCCGAACAAAGATCAAGCTCTCCAAAAATAGGTGAAATTCTAGGTGTAATTTTATACAATCTTTCAGGTGTTTTTTCCATAATACAGTAGACTATTAACATTCTACCCCTCACTGTGCATATATGCATGTAAATGAATACTTTTTAACCAAGTCCAGAAATTACAGACTCCTTTTTCCTGCAAAATGGAGCAATTTTGGATGATTGTTGGCTGGTTTAGGAACAATTTCAGGCAAATGCCCAAATGCCCAAATGCGTGATAGAGCTACGTGAGAGCATGAGACAGACGGCATTTGCAGGAGTCTCGCAATGAACGTGTGAGAGTCGACAGGTCTGCATCCACAAGATTAGATTGTACACAGGTCAATCTTCTAATAATCCAATCACAGGAAGTGAAGTTTCCCACCATAAGATCTGGGGGTGATCAAATATATTAGAACAGGGGTTACAAAATCCTCCAAAATCATGTGAATAATCCATTAATAAATCGTTATTTTAATGATTTCAGCGGGTGACCAAAAAAATCACAACTGATTGTATTTTGTCCACAGAATTGGGGGGTGATTGAATGTCAATAGACTATCGTCATTTCAATTTTTTGCAACTGCGCAGAGTCTGCGCAGCTTTTCGTGAACTTCCCGTTTGTATCAAATCGGAAGTTTTTAATGTTGGAGAGAAAGGCCAAATGTTGGAAAACAGTTGATATTTTGTGCAACTGTACATGTATGTAAACTCATTAAAAAAGCTCATGGACTATCGTCAGATGGGCTAAAGAATGACTCCAGATATTTATTTACCCGGAATACAATTTAGTTCCACAGTACTTTTCCTGAGATTTGACCCACTTTCAACCTGGCCAGAATGCGACCGTTGGTATAAATGACCTTTCGTGACCTCGCTGCGAAGATGCTGCGCAGTTGCAAAAAATTGAAATGGCGATCTAGCTAATAGGGGGATTGAATCATTAGAGTATCTACCATAGTCCCTTGCCATAATTTGGGGTTGTTATAGTGTGGTATTATTGATTTGAAACTAATTTTAATGATGATGACCATCAGGTGGTGCCATCTGCGGGCTGTTGTAGCTGGGAAACCAGCACCAAGTTGAATATGCCTGTTGGTGGGTCCATCAGAGATTTTCTCTCTGTATCAGAAGTGTTAGAAAATACGGATTTAGCATGCTATGTATAGAACCGGTTATTTATACAATATATGTATTGGAGTTCTCGGTTGAAATCACACTTCAAAATAATGTTTTCCATTTGCGCAGTAACAAGTGACTCTCGAGTGAAAGCAAGCTTTCTGCATTATATTTTAGCGGGGACCTTCTTCTACAGATCGGAGTACCGTATATCTTAAGGAAGCTGCCAGCATTTCTCTCTTAATCTTTTTTCATGCGGACAGTTATGAAGCACCTAACTTAACACCTGTTCGACTACTTAGCGCGCTAATTTACGACCCATTCTATAAGCATATTGGCTCGTCTACCGCCTTCTATGACTGGATAAAGCATGTGAATCAATAACTTCACATCAAACTTATGCGGATCATACAAATTAATTTCCTGTTTTTTGCCTGCTGCTGCGTGTACATTAGCTTCATGGATGACGCTAAGGGCTATTCAAGTCGGTTGCAGGGAATTACAAGCACTAACCAATGCCAGGCCCCATTTGTATCAAAGCCAATATTTGGTTTGGGCTCTATAACTCTGTGTTCCAATCTGTTCGTTTTAATACCAGTATATACTGCACACCGCGGCGCATACTGATCAAACTCCGCGCATACTGATCAAACTCCGTAAACGTACGACCACTGGGCAGCTTCAAACCCCATCAAAAATTCTATTAATCCTCGACCAGAACCCCTGGTGAATTATTTGCAAATTTACTTTAGCTTTTAATACCTACATCATGATTTGTCATCTGATAATGGCCAGAATTACTATTGATATAGGCTTAGTTATCACAATCTGGCATAGCCGAGTGTTTGTGTATCCACTGGAATCAGGAATATAGGTTGTGAGTCAGTGGTACTGGCCAGTTGTGAACCAGGGGTGGACAACACTGGACAAAAGGAGCGATTAGTAAAGAGCAGGGGAACAGCTAAAAGAGAACCAACTCTCTAAAATGGAGGTCAAAAAAGTTGTTTTTGCCCAATAAAGTGAAGCATATATCAAACTGAGAGACATCCGCCATAGTTGACCATGGACAAGTACGCATCGGATGGTATTAAAGAAACAAACCGTCATTTATCTGATTTGCATAATAAATGACATGTTTTGTTCTTTATTATAAAATAAAATCACTGTTACAACATAAGACAATATATAAGCTTAGTCGCCTGAAGAGTTTGGAGTGTGATCAAAAGTGAATAAATCAAAAGTTATTAAGCAAAAACAACCTTTTTTACTTCCATTTTAGAGAGGTAATTAACTTGGAGAATAGGTGAGTTAATGTGATTTAAGGTCACTTTTAACTATATTTCAGTCATATCAGGATGTTTGGGTCCTATTTCTTTTCAAACCTGGGAAATCCATGGGTGCCACAGTTTGTCGCCTCTTACGACAAGCTGTCTGAGGAGCCGAGGCCTATTATTACCATGACCTGGGGTGTGCACAATGATATCCCGGGTCAGTCCCTGGGAGCCCCACAGGGCACTGGAGAATGGGACAGTGGTGGACAAACAGCTCAGCCATGGAAAATCTGAACTAGAGAGGCAAAGGAAGGGACATTGGTTATTCATGAGTGGTGACGAGGGGGTGAGAGCGGTAGACAGATATACTTTAGGTGGGGACAGAGTGAAAGAGTCCTGACTATGGTGGGGGGTTATGGAGGGACGGTGTGGACAGCTGGTGTTCTTGGGTATGTGGAATGTTAAGCGCTGGATAAAGGAAAATGTGGACAAGTGTTGGAGTTTTCACAACAATGCTGGACAGGAAGATCAGAATGAGAACAAAACACTGAGTGGTGGAGAAAGTATTTGTATTGTAATCCCTCTAATGATTCAATCACAGGAAGTGAAATTTCCCACCATAAAATATGGGGGTGATCAAATTTATTAGAACAGGAAGTTTACAAATTGGTTCAAAATGATTTAATCCATGATTTCTTTATTATTTCTATGATTTTACAGGGTGATCAAATTTATTACAAATTTTGTCAAAACTGGAGGTGATTGAATTTTGATAGAGGGATTACTGTGTTGTGTTGGTTGGGGAGAGTGGGGGGGGCAACAGACAGGAGCAAGAGACAGTGGGTGGAGAGATGGACAGAGGAGAAATTGGAGAACAAGGACTGAGATGGACTGGGGTAGGTCTAAACTACATAACGCTCAGAATATGATTTTTAATGCCCAGAATTTTGTGGAGCAGCCAATCCGCCTTTTGTAGATTATCGAGAGAATAAAGTAGAGCCTGTGTGCAGTGACCCATGACTTCAGCTGATTAGTTACTGGTTCGTATAATCTCACTTTGCCCTATCTTTTAGCCCAGGGGAATATTTTGAACTGGTGATTTAAACATAATTTTATACATATACATGTATGTTCTATATTTTTTCAACATTCAAAGAAAGTGTCATTTTGCTAAAGAATAATGTATAATTTGGCAAATATTACATGAAAATATGGCAGCTATCACCAGGTCAAAATATTCTCCTGGATTAATAGACAGGGCAAGTAAAATTATATGAACCAGTAGCTGATTTACTGAAGTCACGGGTCATTGCACAGACAGGATCTTCTTTATTCTCTCAATACTGTGCAAAAGGCAGATTTTGAACAGTTCAGGAACAGTTAGAGCTGTCAGAATATTTTGGGGGAATTGGCTTTTGAAGTGTGTTTGAAGTGTTCAAATGATTACAGACCTTACCATGGGGGCAACTTGTAGCAAACACTATCAAAACCACACTATACAGGTCGCCTCAGAAAACTTGACCACCCTGTGAATATTAGATTTCTCAAATACACCGATATATTGATCAGAAAATGAGGAAACAATTTCACTTGATTTATGAGAACATGGAGATGATGGTTCTATGATCCATATGTACGAGGTGGTATATCGACAATAGGTCCATGTGAAAATTATGTCAATGAGGCATAATAACCACGGCGATCAATATCTCCGACGGTACCGACCAACTGCACGCTATAAGTCATCCTTTTATTGGCCGGCGGAACAAACCGTCCCATTCATTCAGTGCAGTCAGGAACCTCAGTATTAGCCATGATCAGAGCATGGATGAGTAGACTCCAATACATGCCCAGAATGTAGAACTACACAGAACTACATATAACTTTTTCATTGCATGTGTACATGCATACTAATTCATCTAGTTTGCCGTTTCATTTATTCTTGCTCACATGCAACTAAACCAATTAATATTATTGATACTAGAACAAAACTCAAATCATTAGAAATGGTACTGAACTAACTTATTTAGCTCAAGATTCGTAGTAATTATTCACAGGTTGTTTTCCTATTAAAACTCTGGAATTCTCTCTCCAGCTTCTCAGCCATGTCACAAATACCTCAGATTCCCGCGAGAAAGTTTATGTCTTTCTGATTTCTTGTTTTGCCATGGGAATGCCAATTCATTAAAGCCGACAATTTTAAAATGCATCTCTGCTTTAATTTTGAAACATTCATCACCGACTTCTAAAAAAAATTCAAGTAACAGTTGCAAGAATATCTAACTAAATATTAGTTGAAAGCAAGTTTGAAATAATGAAAATTTAAGGCGTGCAACTGTCTTGGTCCTATCCACAGGCCCAAGGCCTCGTCTACAAAATATCCAATATATAATGGTAATGGGTTCATGGGATGTACAGCACTACAAGCTAATTTGTGCCTACAAGTCTGATTATTGATTTTCTATCATTGCAGGGAATATTCAATCTTACTTATGACATAACTATGGAAAGTGGACCTATGTTCTACCCAGCCCATACACAGACAACCATCAACTATGGGGGAAGCCTTAGATGCTTTGGTACATGCTACATGTGCATGTATTCGCAAATTAAGTCAATAATTAATTACTAATAATAACATTTTAGAACTCTGGATTTCTCCTCCCCCTCCCTACCACCACTTCTCTCCCTCACTAGAATTGCATCAAAATTATGAATTATCCTATGATACACTCTGATAATCCAATCAAAGGAAGTGAAAATTTTTGGGGAGATAAAATTATTGGAATAGCAAAACAATAAAATTTTAATACATGTACAAAATCAACATTTTCCTCAATTTAATCTCACTTCAATTGTCAATGTAGAGGTACGCTGAAAAATTGTTAAAGGCTGATAAAAGTTGCCTTCAAGTAGGATCGAATATAAAGATATGAAGGAATAACTTATCGAAACAAAATTGATTTTGTTAACCATTTCATGAAGAAATTACCTCTGGGGTCATACGAGATATCGTGGGCATGTCGTAACCGGCGTGAAGGAAGTTGTTGAAATATTCCTCAAAGTGTAACTCGGACAGCCACGCCAGAAGTACCTCAGAGTCCTGCAAGGAATAAATGGATCGCAAATCAGTATATTCATGGCAGTGATCTACGAACACCAGGTTCTCAAGAGCTAAATGAAATATGCAATCAATTCTAGAGTATCCCCCATTACTGGCTACACAATACACTTGCCTCAAGTCTGGATTACCACACAAAAACTAGTACCAGTTCCCTACCACCACAACAAACAACATGGTTTAGTTGTCCATGTTATTGACATAGAAATCACATGTACCTTATCCTTGGGGCGGCGAGTGCAGCGACTGCATGACATAATGACTCCATTCATAGTTCACCCCACGTTCATATTTCATATTCCATATTAACAGTTCCTTACTAACCAGTACCTTCCCCTGCAGACCAGGGACCATCACCACTGGCATTCTCCTCTCGCGGCCAGGCGAGGCGAGGGGAGGCAGGAGTGATCACAGGGGCCAAGGATCCTTCCCTGCCAAGGGGCAGTGGTGCATGGGAGGGGACTGGCTCACTCACTCATTCACTCCCTCAGTCATTAATCTGACAGGGGGAGAGATATACAGGTCAGCTTGAACACTGAGGGATACTATACACCATACAAACACCAATATGACCAGCACCAAGACTACCCCTGGCATGTAGCCACTTCCCTGCACAAGTCATAGTTTAAATTCCTGCCCCACTACTCATGCCTGTTTGTAGTAAGACGCAATGGTGAGGCGGGCTGGATTCCTTTTTTTCACCTTTTCACAGGTGAACACAAATGATATCCTGTTTAACCAATGTTTGCCTACAAAAGCGCGTCTGTTATATCAATACAGCCCTAGCCCGTCCACACACACATAGATATATATAAACAGTACAATCTCCTCCCTGACTGTATTACCCAGGATTCAATGAGAACAGACTACTCAATCATTCCACTAATGGCCTTAACAACTTGTAGAGCAAAGGTTTACATATGGATTTGGGGAGCCCTCTATATTCTCCCTGCCTGGTGTTTGTATATGGCTAATAGGGTTCCCTTTGATACCTGCCATCGACATATCAAGGGTCGATGGTATGATATCAATATTGATACAACCGAACTTAATCAAAAATCATGCCAAGTTGAACTTTTTACAAATTTTTCGCAGTATGATAAGTTGGTTGGTGAGAGGCACACATACCAATGTAATAGACCGTGAAAGAATTACAAAGGTTTGAATACTAAAACTTGGATTATGTACTGGACATGAGATTCCTGAAGATTTGATTACTGAAAGTATGGCCTGGACTGGAGTACTAATATTTATAATAACTAGATATATGATTATTAAGCATCTGATTACTGAGGATACATATATATAAGGCTTGGAGTACTGGAGATAAGATTACAATGTACTAAGCCTTGGATTAATGATAAGATATAGCTACAGCTTTGATTACTGGTGATAAGACTAGAGTACTGAATATTACCAAGGCTTGGAGTACTGGAGGTAAGATTACAATGTACTAAGCCTTGGATTAATGATAAGATATAACTACAGCTTTGATTACTGGTGATAAGACTAGAGTACTGAATATTACCAAGGTTTTGAGTACTGGAAATAAGATTACTAAGGCTTGGATTAATGATAACATACAACTACAGCTTTGATTTGGTGATAAGACTTGAGTACTGAATACTACCAAGGCTTGGAGTACTGAATATTACAAAGGTTTTGAGTACTGGAGATAAGATTACTAAGGCTTGGATTACTGATAAGATATTATTCCAGCTTCAATTAATGGAGATAAGACCAGAATACTGAATATTACCAAGGCTTGGAGTAATGGAGATAAGATTACTAAGGCTTGGATTAATGATAAGATATTATTTCAGCTTCAATTAATGGAGATAAGACCAGAATACCGAATATTACCAAGGCTTGGAGTAATGGAGATAAGATTACTAAGGTTTAGATTGCTGATCAAATACTGAGGCTTAGATTACAAAGTTAAAAATAATTTCTTGGATTTTTGCTTGAATGAGTGAAATTTTTCTTAAACGAGAAGTCACAGTTTTGTCCTCTATGAAGAAGAAATTCAAGCACCTGACAAAGAAGTCTTTTCACATAACAAGGGATAGTTTTGAGAACTCTTTGGCTGTTCTTAGCAATTTTGAACTCTGCTTGTTTTTTGTCAGTTTGCAGAAATGTTTATTTTTCTTATTCAAGAAAAGTCTTAAATAAGTCAAAAGTGGGTCCCTCACAGGAAATTATTTCTTATGAAATTAAGAAAATGTAAGAATATTTAAGAAAATTTAAGAAATAATTGTGAGGGACCCACTTTTTACTTATTTAAGACTTTTCTTAAATAAGAAAAATACACATTTCTGCATATTTATAAAAACCAAGCAGAGTTTAAAATTGCTAAGAACAGCTAAAGAGTTCTCAAAACTATTCCTTTTTATGTGAAAAGATTTATTTGTCAGGTGCTTCAATTTCTTCTGCTACAGAGGACAAAACTGGTTTAAGAAAATTTCACTCATTCAAGCAAAAAATCAAGAAATTATTTTTAACAGTGTACTGGTGGTAAGACTCGAGTACTGAATACTACCAAGGCTTGAAGTACCGTACTAAATATATGATTACTAAGGCTTGGATTACTGATACGATATTACTACAGCTTTGATTACTGGTGGTAAGACATGACTACTGAATATTACCAAGGCTTGGAATACTGAAGATAAGATTACTAAGGCTTATATTATGGATTGTATTGCTACGATTTTGTTTAGTAAGTGAGTGAATAGGATTCAATGTCACTAAAAAAAAAATTCATATCACGACAGTGTGCCTAGTCATGTGACGGAGCAGTCTTAATGAAGCCATTTTACAGTGCTGCCTCATCAAAGCACCATGCCATAGGCAGATAGGATACTTCACCCAGTCACACTATTATGCCGACACTGAGCCATTCAGTCCTTGATCTAGCCTCTTAATGCTGAGCGCTGTTTTGTTTAGTGAAGATTGAAGAGGTTTAGTTACAGAAGACAATATTACTAATACTTTGATTGTTAAGTGAAGATTACTAAGGGTTGGATTATTGAAGGTAAGATTACTACGGTTTGGATAAAAAAAATAATAAGGTTTGCATATTATGGTTTTAGCGTACTGCAGATTACTGATCCTTGGATTACTAAGGAATTGATTACTATGGCTCACTAAGGCTTTGGTTACTGAAGAAAAAATCAGTCGGATGCTTTCACTCAACATATTATAAAATATTACTAAGGTTTAGGTTACTGGTACTGAAGATATTTCTTGGATCAAGGCTTGGATCAATATAGTCACATATTAATCCCAAAATGAACCTCACAGAAAAGCAATAAACTTCCCAGGCTTTGTTACAGCAGTATAATAGAGGATTACTTGATAAGAGTACCTAAATAAATGATACAATAAATCACAAACTTACAGGAACTCCAGCTTGGAAAAGTTCGGACACATTTATTTGACTGGAGTAGCCACTCTCTTCCAGTCGCTCCAGACTGCCCAGGCTTGAACTCGAGTTGCTATGGTAACTCTGGCGCGATGACACTCCAGATTCGTAGCTTTGGCCCGAGAGACGATGTTGATTACTTATTTGGACATTCACAAAATTGTGGGCGATCTGAAAATATAGAATAGCGAAAAATGACGACCGATGTAATATTCAGCCAGGGCATTACCATCAGTATGAAATAGACATATGGTACAGATATATATTTTTTATGGGATGAATGGACAGTAATGGCTATTACAGAGAAAAATTGCTTTTCATTATTAGCCTAATATGTTTTTGCCAGTGGACAAGGTAAGAATATATGCATCTTGTGGATCCACGGAATGTAGGAAATTAACGCAGAAGGAAATAAAATACAATGAACCCTGCAATGAAATCTAGTTTTATTATTTTGATATACAGTTTCATTATTTCCAGCATTTATTTTGTCACCTTAGTAGACTACATCGATCTTCACCTGAAAGGGACCCAACTATCTTCTCTCAGAAATTTGCAATTACCAACATGGCATTCTCTCATTATCCGAGTTTGCAACACCCTCCAAATGCCAAAAATGTGCGAATTCAGTATTAACTCATTCAGTACCGAGCTTCATTTCTGGCCTCAGTACCAGTAGCTCCACAGCTGAGTCTCAATGCGTGCAGTGCACGAACATCCATCACAGAAACTGTCTACCAAAAGTTCATTTCAAAAATATTTTGTTTATGAAAGTGAATAAAATTTGAAACTTTATATCTCCATGAAATACACAAACATCAGAAATTGTGTTTGTGTTTATATTTTTATAATTATACATGAAATTATGCATGCAAACTTCATGAAAACATGTTTTATCTGTTTGAAAAAATGCTTCAACAAAAATAACATCGAAATTGTCATGGTCTGGTTTCAGATGTACGTAATCTCTGGCTGGTAAAATTTATAGCTGATTGTAGTATACATTCCCTGGATAAAGATGATAATTTCCATAATTTATTTCATCCACATATTACTTATAAATTAAAGTTTTGATCTGGTAGAAATATTTGTTGATAGTGATGATATTACGTGCAAAATAATGAAGTAGAAGGGTTTTTTTCTCGTCTGATTCAATCGCGTCCATGCTCCGTTTCCCTGAACCGATTTCAATGAATGACGTACCACTGTAAAGCCCATTCATTCAGCTTTCTTCTCGTAGTACAATCACCATCGGATGGCCAGTGAAACGAAAGATTTGATTGGATTGAAAAAGGATGTTCAGAAACGATCTTTCTGATAAGCCCGCTGCTTTGGGCAAGTGGATTGGATAAGAGCGTTCATGTGACAAGGCGAGCCAATCGGGTTGCGTCATTCACTGCGGGTTTCGTTTGGAGAAATCAAAACAGAAAAGATGGAGCGAAATTCTGACAAGTTGGTGTCGGACAATAGCAGAATATTTGGGAAATAAATTTACCAAACGTATACGATCGTAGGAATTCTCAACAATGGATATATACCTGTACCTTGACAGAAAATTTGACAGAAAATATCTCGTGAATTCGTCAGATTTCTCAAGGAATCGGATGCCACTTCAAGGTATTTGAACATTTGCAAATGTCGGCCAAAACTGCGCGATTTTCTCACAGATCTCTTCTTGGAATATAGTTTTATTTCGTTATATTTTTCATTCAATACTAAAATGCTTTATATATAATCGGATAGATAGCGATCTTATCATTCGATATATGTATGGTTTACGTGATATTTCTTCCTGAATAGACCAGGAAAATAAGAATTCCAACAGCAGTGTATACGGCCGACTTCATTTGGAAATTTTCGTGATTTTATTTTTTATCTGCGTTTTCAAACAACGATCTTGAAATAATTTTTCTGTTAGTCAAATCCAAATTTCGGAAATTGTTACATGAGAAAATAAGCTTCGTAAACATATAGGCCTTTAATTACATTTGAC
>JAVTVY010003603.1:0-40489 GCA_036873755.1 Hanleya hanleyi
CCCATTGACTTGATAGGCAGGCGCCGATAAGCCCGGGGACCGATATTAGGCCTTTTGGCTAGAGTTGATAGGTGTTTTCCCCTATTTTTGGGGTAAAGTCCGTGTTCCGCTTTTTATAGTTTCGGGAAAAAATCCTAATTTACATGCACCCACCCATGACTGGATGCCCCTTCACGAATGCTTCACTTTGATACCTCACTCGACCCAATCGGACTATGCAGCGTATTTGAAGTCTGGGGACTACTTTTTCTCCGCGGAAGCTTTTTCCCGCGACCGCATCACCGCCAGACCGCATCACCGCGGAAGAATACATGCCCAGGGGCCCTTTGCCTGAACTATAGTCACCCAGAGTTACCTCACCCTAGATTGGAACTCTTCTGTGCTGGAGGTAGTTTTTGGTCTCTTGGCCTGGTGGCGCCCCCTCCACGTTACCTCCACAAAACAGAGTTATTTCCCTGGAAAACGCATGCCTTCGTGCGCTCTACCTACTACTTACCTGACCTCAGTTTTCAGGATTAACCTGTATGGATGTTGTTTAATAGGCTGAGCCTCACCTATAACAACGCCATGAACAGAAAGAGGTGTACACCTGGCTTGTCAGAACTGATTTGTATTCATAGAGCACATTCTTAATATCTGCTCTCTGATGTTCAGACAAATTTGCTATCAAGATTCTCTAGAACCTGAGTTTAATAGTTTTGCTGCCAATAGTTCGATACTGTACTGTTCTAATTCCGTGCTATCAGGTTCTTCTGTAATGACTGAGTCACTGTCTTCCTGACGAACTACATTACCTACCCATACCGATAGACCTGGTTCATTCATGGTATTTCTTCGGCATGTTAATGTGACATATCTTTTGGGTTTTCCTCCGATCTGGAGTACTAAAAATATAGTTTTCAGAAAGTTTCTTCTCTGTGCGATACGGTCGAAATAAACTTAACTTGAATGGACCTCTGCCCTCATGCCCATAGACTAGCACAAATGAGCTAAAGCCTGTTGACTCATTAGGCAAGTCCCTTGTCGCCAATAGAACAAATGATATACCTTTGTCCCAACTGTTGGGATACTCGAGAACATAAGATTTCAGCATGTTCATCATTGTCTGATGGTATCGTTCTAATGAGCCCTGTGACTGAGGATGATAGGCTGTAGACTTTTGTTGTCTAATGCCTAACTCGTACATGACTTCATGGATAAGGCCAGATATAAATTTTGATCCCTGGTCAGATTGAATCTCTTTGGGGAGGCAATATCGAGTGAAAAACTGAAGCAAAGCTTCCACTACTGACTTTGTGGGTATTGTTTTCAAAGGAACTGCCTCAGCAAATCTAGTGGTCACATCCATGATAGCCAGCAGGTATTTATATCCCGACTTTTTCCTGGGTGGAGGATCGACACTATCTACCGAAACTTTACTGAATGGTTGTTCAAACGCCGGAATTAGTATTAATGGTGCTGGTTTTATAGATTGTTGAGGTTTTCCTACAGGTATGGCCGGTCTTACAGCAGCTCACAGCCTTATTGTTCAGTTTGGGCCAGCCAAAAGGATGCATAACTAGTGATGTGGAGAATGTGAATTACCACTCTCATTAGTTCTATCTAGATTCTCAAAAAGGTCGCTGTTAGCCGAACACCAGTATTATCTCCCACTTTCTCTTCCTGTTTCTGCTCAACTAGTTACTACACATGCAGAAAATATTCCTGGAAACTCGTCCTTTGAAACTTCAGTATCAGAATTAACCTTGGGCTTATCTGACACGATAGGTGGGATATTCACGTTATCCCCTGCTAAGTCGTTTCCTAGCAAAAAGGTCACAACCTCAATGATAATTGTCTCAACAATCCCTACTGTTACTATACCAGTGATCACATCTCTCTTCAGGGTAACTTCTCGCAAGATAACTACAGGTTTGCTTTTTCATTCTGAATAACTGGCGACTCTTCTCCCTTGGACAAACAACTCTTGTAACCCTCCGATATCTGATTTCCACTAAGATGTGCCTTGTCAGATATTTTTTCCCCCATAATTCACATACTGAAATTTATCGTTTTTCTTGTGGGTTAATTCGTAGTCATCAGCGATAAATACTGCTTTCTTTAACTCGACTACCTTATGTTCGTCCAGGTGAGTTATAATGTCCAAGGTAATACTGTTCTTGAATTCTTCCATAAGAACAACTTCCCTCAACTGGTCAATTACTTCTGTACCTGTAATGACCTGTGCCGCCTATCAAATGCCATCTCTTTCTCCCTTACATACTCCACAGAAGTCTTCCCTGACTGCCTCTTTAAATTTCTGCCTGTAGGCTTCAGGCACCAGCTGTCAAAATGGCAGCTTTTACCACTTCATAATTACTAGACTATTCCACAGACACTGATGTATAAACTTCAGTTGCCTAGCCTACAAATACATTTTGTAACATGGTCCAGAGATTTTCTGACCACTTCAAACTGTGAGCGACTTTTCTTTTCTTCATTCTGCCTCTAACTTTCTCCTACCTCTTTCTGGCCTCTGCCTTCTTCTAGAGATCTTTCTGCCTTTCTTTCCTCTTAACACCTTTACCCTGAACGCTAACTTTGCGAATTCAACCTCCTTGTCCAGCTCAGATTCCTCATCACCATCTTCGTCTTCTAGACTCAAATGCTCTCCTGTTGCCTGGACTATTTCATTCTCTTTCATCCCGGGTGACACAGTAACATTGAAGTGGCTGGCTTATGATTGTAACTCAGCCTTGCTTATCTCCCCTAAATCACTTAAGGACAGATATTCCCTTCACTCAAATGCTTGAGAATTTAATTTACCAGCCATACTGAAAACACAAAATGACTATTTGTATCGCTAAACTTAATTTGCAATTCTGTTTGACCATACTCAACCAAAACTGGTTCAAAATCTTGGACGAGCCCCCAATTTGCTACGAGATTGACTGACTCGGAAGTAGTTAGCTAAATCTGTGGCCAAACAGTGGTCAGATAAAATTACAACAAAACAGATTTCTAAGATTTTTATATAATTAAGCAACTAGAAAATAAAACAGTTACATAATGTGGCACAATATGTCACAAAATTTAGTCTTATTACATCACTGTAAAAGACTGCCAGGCAGCTTAAATTATGCTAAATTTTCAGACACAGTCCGTTAAGTGTCCAATTCAGTCCGCTTTCTTCCTAGCGTTGATGCACAACTCTTCCCAGTTCATCTATCCTGTGTCCCGTCCTATTGTCCACTCAGTGTGAAATCCACGCGATCCACACTCCACGAAACAGTCCAACTCCAGCGACGGTCGAAGTCCAGGTCCAATATTTCGAACAATGGAAAGGCACAATGGAAATCTTCCAACAATGATGACTTCACAGTGATATTACACAATTCTCCAACAAGGGACTTTAACCAGCACTATTTTGTTCCAATAACTATTGGAACAACACAAACGCTTTTACGTTACAACACTAATCGACAGTCCAACAGTTCCTCCACCAGTTTCCTGATCACGCTCAATGAGATGGCTATAAAACAATCTCTGTCAGCATTACAGAGTGTCACTTGGTTATGCAGTTCAACACCCAGATTTGAATGTACAGCGGAGTGATATGCAAGAGATGTTGGAAAAGTTGACGTCTAGCGACTAAAGAGCAACCATATGACTCTACAGGAAAGCTTCCCTCGGCACCTCGCATTCACACCAGTGAATACGGTGGATTCTCGGACGTTTCTCAGCCGCGCCTTTATTGCTTCTGTTCACGTGGAGACCATGAAGTATCCACACGGCCCCTAGCACCGGCTTAAGCGGAATTAGATACTCTAGCTCGGGAGCTGTGATGACAGATCATCTGATGTTATTGGATGTGCATCGAGGACGTCTGATGGAGTAAACTCCTCAGTATGGGATTGTCACTGTCTGGTCACAGGCTGAAGACCTAGAGCATCGCTGTCACCTCGGCGACAATGCTGCCACGCTAGATCCTTCTAAAGTTCATATGCAAAGCTGAAGAAATGAATTGGAAAACATCGGAGGAGTCGAGACACTTAGCTTGTAAATGCAGATCTCCTATAGACTCCAGATCTCAGATGAGTTGTTTGAGCTGACCTGTCAAACAGCTCCCGAGCTAGCGTATCTGATTCCGTTAAAGCCAGTGCTAGGGGCCGTGTGGATATTCGTAGTCTCCACATGAACATCTGCAATAAAAGCGCCACTTCGGCTACGTCCGAGAATCCACTGTATTATCGGGTCTGAAGAGTCATATGGTTGCTTTTTAGTCGCCAGAATTCGTCAATTTTTCTTACCTCTTGCATATCGCTCCAATTTATTACCTGTATATGAAGGGTTCTGCCCGCCCTCTGTACAAGTCACTTGATAAATATATGTAGGTTTATTGTTTTGGTGGGATATTTAAGCCGTACGACGTCGAGCATTACCGGTTAGTTTCTCTGGGTATTCTTGCATTAACCAGGATTACCCCATGTCTATGTTGAGGCGTTTAGCTTATCAGACGTCCACGATGCTCTTACATTAACATCAGATGAGTTGTTTGAGCTGACCTGTCTTCACAGCTCCCGAGCTAGCGTATCTAATTTTCCTTAAGCCGGTGCTAGAAGCCGTGTGAATACTTCATATTCTCTACATTAACAGCTGCAATAAAAGCGCGGCAGAGATACTAAGGCTACGTCCGAGAATCCACCGTATTCTCGGGTCTGAATGTTAGGTGCTTTCCTGTCATATGGTTGCTTTTTAGTCGCCAGACGTCGTCAATTTTTCCCACCTCTTGCATAGCGCTCCAATTTATTACCTGTATATGGTAGGATTATGCTTTGTGGACTGTTAGTCCCCGAGGCCCGAACTCTGCACATAAAACTTGACGAACATATTGTGGAATTTATATGGATATGGAGGGACGCCTCACATTTATCTGTTTGAGTTTCACATTTGCCCTAATCAATTTTGGAAGTTTATTATTTGATTCAATGTCAATTGATCGGTACATGTATATACGTACAGTTATATTGAGATTGGGGGCGTATATGCTGGTCGAGCGGAAGCCAGGAAATACTGACCGCTGTATGTTACAAACCGCTGTTTGTAATTGAAGTGGTCAGGGAAATACGGACCGTTAAAGATAAGCTGATAATTGGTGTCTGTTAGAGCAAGAGATTTGGCACTTCAGATTCAATTGTATACTTTAATTGTAGACTCGAATAGAAGGCCTGGTTTATACTGTATATTATAGAAATAAATTGTCTTCTGTTAAATGGATTAAGCAAAAGCTTCAAACGGATAAGTGTTTGTACGGTATCAGAGTGATCGAAACAGTCCACAGCTGTGCTTAGTTAATGACCAGCGCGCAAGTGGTCATTCCGGCAGTGTCCCTAATTAAGTGTTTGAGTCGTGTGAAATTAGAGTTTGGTACTAGCCTGTGTCAAGTAGCTTGTTTGTTCTATCATATTTAAGTTCGAGGTATATTCCAATAAATTAAGCATATAACACCGAGCTTCATTTCGTACAGACGTTTTCAGGTTATTATGATTTGCTGTACTTGTCTATATTGACGCAGAAGTAAACAACAACAGCCTCTGTTTATTCCAACGAGTTGTCTTGTAGTTCTTTGGCTTGACTGAAGACGAACATACGGAAAAAGGGTTATGTGGAGAAGATCCCCGTGTCTTATCACTTTCACGTAAACTACTGATAAGACGCAAAAATTCCGCATTGGCGACCCCGACGAGACACTACAAGGCAAGACAAGTATGGCAGATCAGGCCGTGCGAGTGCAAGATCTGCAGGCCATAGCACAGGGCGTAACAACATTAGTAAACGCCGTGCGTGCTGACAATTCAGCTCACGAACAATCACGAGTACAACGGGAGAGGTTAAGGAATCACGTTGCGGCTATTCGTAAGTGCGATGGACTCATTCCGGCCGAGGTGCGCGACTGGTTAGAGGAATGTGACACAGCGGTACGGAATGTTCAAGACATCAGTGGGAGTCCAGCACACTTGGCGATATGGACAACGGCCGGGGGTCTCCGGAGGGAGATCGATTTATTTCTTGAGGACAAGGATAACTCCACCATAACATGGGGAACAATTAAGCAACATGTGGTAACGGCATTTGTATCCACAAATGAAGACGAGAGACTAAAATGTGAATTAGAGACGATTCACCAGAGACCAGGAGAAACGGTGTATACGTACAATAGGCGATTTCGGGACTTGGCTAGACGTGCATACCCAGATGTAAATGACGACTCGAAACGTGTCGTCCTTCGAGCATATATTAGGTCACTACAGGATAAGCAGTTGGCACGCAAAATCGTGCTGAACAAAAATGCGGCTATGACCTATGTCGAGGATCAAGCATCCCGGTTAGACTTATTATCTACCATGAATCTAGACGAGGCAGTGCCGATGGAAGTTGATCGAGAGATGTTTAGAGGAAATCCGACAGAACCGAGGTGCCATAGAGTCACATCAAAAACTAATGAACAATCGATTGATCCGGTTAGAGCGTGATCAACGCCGACAGCAGGAAAATACTACAATGCGAGCCCACAGTGATCAGCGACTGCCAACGACACGATACAATGGACAGAGGCGTGCCAATCAGAGACAACCGATCATCTGTTGGAGATGCGATCACAGAATGGCGGAATGTCGTAATCCGCCTAATCCACGCTTCCGAACAACTCGTGAGCAGGCGGGAAACGGCGTAGGGCCGAGCACTCGATCATTCCAGGGAGGTTCTCGGCCCAATTAAAGTTGGATGGACAAACTGTTACCGCACTGATTGACACGGGGGCGTCAACGTCACTATTACGTGCTGATGTTTGGCATAAACTATCTGGGATGGGACCACTTAAGAAAACTGGTGTAATCTATGCTGTAAATGAGCAGCCTCTGAAAGTTTTGGGACAAACTGAAGTAAAATTTCTAAACGCGTCTCCCGTACCGATTGTGGTGGTTCCGGAGATGTTTCACCAGTGTATTTTAGGGTCCGATGCATTACACATAGGACGAGCTCAATTGGACTATCCAAAAAGTCTTATGCGATGGTTCAGTCGATCATACAAGTTAACGTCGACTGGTCAACTGGGAGGTATCGACGCCACAGGAAGTGTTTATGAAACCACGGGAAACAGAGGGATCGATGAGGTGTTACATGAGTTCAGTGATGTTTTCGATGAGTCAAGGAAACCAGGTGCAGGAAGACACCCGAGAGTGCAGTGCACCATACCTACAGGGGATCACCCACCCATCAGGCAGCGTGCGTACAGGATGCCCTTGATGAAACAGCATGTTGTCAAGGACCAAATAAAGGAGATGTTACAGGCAGGTGTTATACGACCATCTTCATCACCTTGGGCGTCACCCATCACACTGGTACCGAAAAAGGATGGAACGATCAGGTTCGCCATTGATTACAGGAAATTGAACTCTGTAACACGTAAGGATAGTTATCCATTACCTTTGATTTCAGACATTTTTGACTCTCTGCGTGGTGCATCTGTGTTCACAACTTTAGACCTTAAGTCTGGATATTGCCAAATACCTGTTGCACCGGAAGACATTGAAAAAACTGCATTCACCTGCTCGGAAGGTTTATTTGAGTGGAATTCTATGCCATTTAGATTTTGTAACTCAGGTGCGATTTTTCAAAGAGCCATGATTAATGATATTTTTCGAGATTATGTCGGTAAGTTTGTTGTTGTTTATGTTGATGACATTGTCATATATTCGCACGATGAAACTGAGCATGCTTATCATCTAAAACTAGTCTTGGAACGGTTATTAGAGTATAATTTACAGCTCAAAAGAAAGAAGTGTGTTTTCGCTGCCAGATCAGTAGATTTATTGGGGTATCACATTTCACAGCATGGTATTTCCCCACAAGATCAGAAAATTCAAGCTATCCGCGACATGTTCCCTCCCACTTCTGTAGAGGAAGTACGTTCTCTTCTTGGCATGGCGGGGTATTATCGTGCATGTGTCCCCAATTATGCTAACCTGGTAGAGCCTCTCGTGTCCTTGACACGGAAGCATGTGAGGTTCAAATGGGGTGAGCCCCAGCGGAATGCTTTTGATGAAGTAAAACGCCTATTATGCAGTGATAGTGTGTTAGCTTACCCAAACCCACAGAAGCCATACAAATTGTTCACTGATGCATCAAGCTATGCGGTAGGTGCAATTTTAGTGCAGGAAGATGAGCAGGGTGTTGACCGGGTCATGCAGTATGTGTCGGCCACCTTAAAGGATAGTCAGTTGAATTGGCCAGTCATAGAGAAAGAATGATATGCCGTAGTCTATGCATTGAAAAAGCTAAGGCCATACCTCTATGGAGCAGAATTTGTTGTTTACACTGATCATAAACCATTGAAAAGTCTCTTCATTAGTGAAGTTCGGAACACCAAGGTTCAACGATGGGCGGTTTTGATAGCTGAATATGGGTGTAAGATTGAATACATCAAAGGGAGCAAGAATGTCCGAGCGGACATGCTTTCAAGAATTCGAACACCTTGTGAGGTTGCAACCTTCGATACTAATGATTACATCATACCTGAGGTACCTGATGGTATCCTACCGTACGTACCAATATCGGTATATAGCATTGATGAAGAAACCCTTCGCCAGGAACAAAAACGGGAGTTCCCCACCCTATTTACTGTTCCATCGGAAGAACATATGGTGCACAATGAAACAGTATATTCCACGAGATGTACCTCGGCAGCTGATGCTGAATATCCCCGTGTGATCTTGCCAACCAGGTTTCGTAACCAGGTAATGGAGCAGGCACACCTTCGAGCAGGTCACCAAGGACTCTATAAGACCTTAGGTCTAGTCCGAGATGCATTCGTTTGGAAGGGCATGCGTAAAGACATTATGCGTATGTTGGACCGTTGGGCAACTTGTCAGGTAAATAGACGGATGCGTAGTCGCCCAAAGTACACTGAAATGCCCATGCCAAAATATCCAGGTCAGATTGTTGGTATGGATTTGATCGGTCCACTGACTCGATCAAATAAAGGCCATTCCTACATCTTGACGATAGTAGATCATTATTCAGCTTGGGCGGAAGCTTTTCCTATACGTTCGAAAACAGCTGAAAATGTGGAGGATAAATTTCTTGAGGAATACTGTTCTAGACATGGAATTCCGGAGATTGTGATCACCGATCTTGGAAAGGAGTTCAATTCTAATGAGTTGAGAGAAAAATTCAAGTTGCTAGGAATAGATCACAGGCGCACGACCCCGTATCATCCTCAAACTAACGGCAGAACTTAACGTTTCAATCGAACCCTTAAGGAAATTCTCCAGAAGCTAGTCAATAATCAATCTCGACATTGGGAAAGTGAACTCAGTTCTGCTTTGTTAGCTTATCGCAACACAAGACATGCCACAACTACGTACACGCCCTTTTATTTAACGTATGGGCGTCGCGCACGTTTACCCTTCTCCCTACCTGTAGATGCTTCACAAGATCTTGGTGACCGTTTAAGTCATGTGAGCAATGCACTCCATAAGGCACGTGAAGCGACCGAAAAGTCACGATTGTACCATCGTGAGCAAATTAACCGCCGAGCACGGGAGGGCGTGTTCAAGGTGGGCGACTCTGTTGTTGTGCATGCAGATGAACGAATCAAACGTACTGCTCAGTGTGATCCGCAATATGAAATCTTTAAGATTAACGGACCGGTAGCCCATATCCGACACCAGAGGTCGGGGAAAACTAGGGTAGTCAATGTCTCTAAGATTCGAGTTGTCGATCCTCCGATTGTTTGGGATCATGTTCACCCACGTCCTCGTCGCAACCCTGAGATAGGTACGCGGCAGAGTCTGAACAGAGCAGAACGTCACTTTAACGTAGCCCCCGAGCAAGGTGAGACGCCCACGTCACATGATGGGCAGTTGTCACTCTCCTCCCCTCCTCAGTGTAATGACTCTACCAGTCAGTCCCCTAATGCACTTGAAACCCCCGATGACACGGCAAATGAGAATGAAAGTCCAATGTCCGATGTAGAAGGACCGCCCAATGCGGATGATACGTCATCCGATATGGAAGAGGAGTCCACCAATGGGCCAGTCTCCTCGAATGAAATGGACGACTCACCGCATGGTTATTACTTGCGCAAGCGCAAACCTCAAGCATTGAGTTCTCCTATAATCCGAAATAAGCATCGCCGCACTTATACTTTCCGTTACCAGTGGCTATGATGGTAGACATGTTGTTCTTAGTATTTTTTCTTGTTATCCCGGCCCATTTGGTATGGACTGCTGTAACCCCACTGCGGAATGGCGTCCTCGTTACTGGACAGGTCCCTGTTAGTCTGGTCAAGGCTGAGTGGACAGTTGTGGTGACTATCACGCCACCGATATTCCCTGAAAATCTTCGAGCACATGTCCAAGAACTTTATCGTATGGTTAACGTTTCACTTAACCACCAGTATATTGAACGTTCCGACATGTTACCTTGGTTGCATCGATTCCAGCATCTTGCAGTTCAGGTAGACCAGGCTGATATCGACCGTACATCTCCCCGTCGATTTCGAAGTGCGTTGCTAGATGTGGTAGGTGAGATTGGATCCGCCTTGTTTGGGTTAGCGACGACCCGGGATATTGACAAGTTAAGAAAATTGACACAAACCACGTTAACGGCCGCCAATGGCATTGCTCACTTTGCAAATGAACTTGCGTCTGGAGTACATCACGCCTTTGATGAGATTGCACTTAATCGCGATCGAATTAATCAACTTTCAAATGCTTTGGTTAACGTTACGCAGTATCTAAATGATTTCACTCAGTCAGCTAGAGCGACGCAAGTACGGATGTGGCGACGTATTCTCCTCGTGTTAAAATTTAACCATATATTGGATGCCATGGAATTAACTATGCAAACGTACCATGAAGCCCGTTTACAATACCAACGACAGTACGCCTCCGTCGAATTGGGCAGACTGACTGAGGAATTATTTCCATCATCGGAATTGCGTAAGGTACAATTACAACACATACAAGACCTGTTACCTACAGGAGTTCAACTCATTGAGCCGTACATGTGGTATTATCAACATGTACTTGTGCAATCCCTGTGGCTACATGATGGTGTCGATTCTCTGCATTACGTGGCCACTCTCCCACTTGTTGACAATGGTGCCTATGTCGAGTATAACATAAGGTCATGGGCTATGCCCTTACGTACTCCCGGCCAGTTAATGAAAGTCATGTTATCCGTGGAGCATATTGGGTTAAATACGCGCACAGGATGGTATTTCCAACCTGCACGGTGTATGGGACGTACACCAAAGGTTTGTTATGGCAACGCCATGATGGCGTCACAGCATATACCTTGTATAGTGAGTATCTTATCTAACGTCACTAGTGATTTGTGTCTGGTTCAGTTGAGTCAAACTAACGATACAACCAGTAAGACATTTGAACTTGCCCCAGGTGAATTTGTTGTGCAGACATTTGGAGAAAATATTCAAGAACATTGTGACGGTGTTCCTACGATGACACACACTCTAGGTGCAGGACTCTATTTGCTAAGTCCTAACAATTGTACTTTTAGTGGTGTGGATTGGAAGTTAAGTCAGGTAAAAGTGATGACTCAAATGGTTTCTCTGCTAGCGACTGTCGTTTCCTTACCACCTGTCGACATACCTACCATTCTGAATGAGTCTAACATACTAACCTCACTGAAACTCACACCCTGGCATGACCTTCGTAAGGTGAAATATGTGCCCCTTAAACCGTTACGACTAGTGGAGCTAGAACGCGGGTCCACTATGTCGTTTTCCGAGATTTTGACGTACGTATTTGGTTCAATTTTGTTTGTATGCATACTGTCTTTTATTATTTTTCGTATTATGCAACGTTGCAATCTGTGTAAATTTTCTTGTATTCCTTGTTTTCATTGTTTTTCGAAGACTCTAGAGCAAACCTCTGTATCATCTAGTTTTAACACGCCTATGGCAGTTTTGCCCCAGGTTAGGCCAGCCTGTGGATTTGATTTTTCGCAACCTTCAATTGACATTGTGTTGGAAAGGTGAGTTAAATGTCATCAGTGCAGGATGGACATTTAACTTCTGGTGGGGAAGATATGTGGAATTTATATGGATATGGAGGGACGCCTCACGTTTATCTGTTTGAGTTTCACATTTGCCCTAATCAATTTTGGAAGTTTATTATTTGATTCAATGTCAATTGATCGGTACATGTATATACGTACAGTTATATTGAGATTGGGGGCGTATATGCTGGTCGAGCGGAAGCCAGGAAATACTGACCGCTGTATGTTACAAACCGCTGTTTGTAATTGAAGTGGTCAGGGAAATACGGACCGTTAAAGATAAGCTGATAATTGGTGTCTGTTAGAGCAAGAGATTTGGCACTTCAGATTCAATTGTATACTTTAATTGTAGACTCGAATAGAAGGCCTGGTTTATACTGTATATTATAGAAATAAATTGTCTTCTGTTAAATGGATTAAGCAAAAGCTTCAAACGGATAAGTGTTTGTACGGTATCAGTGTGATCGAAACAGTCCACAGCTGTGCTTAGTTAATGACCAGCGCGCAAGTGGTCATTCCGGCAGTCTCCCTAATTAAGTGTTTGAGTCGTGTGAAATTAGAGTTTGATACTAGCCTGTGTCAAGTAGCTTGTTTGTTCTATCATATTTAAGTTCGAGGTATATTCCAATAAATTAAGCATATAACACCGAGCTTCATTTCGTACAGACGTTTTCAGGTTATTATGATTTGCTGTACTTGTCTATATTGATGCAGAAGTAAACAACAACAGCCTCTGTTTATTCCAACGAGTTGTCTTGTAGTTCTTTGGCTTGACTGAAGACGAACATACGGAAAAAGGGTTATGTGAAGAAGATCCCCGTGTCTTATCACTTTCACGTAAACTACTGATAAGACGCAAAAATTCCGCAATATGTAGGCTTATTGTTCTGGTGGGAAGTTTAAGCCGTACGACGTCGACCATTATCGGTTAGTTTCTCTGGGTATTCTTGCATTTCCCAGGTTTACCCCATGTTGAGGCGTTTATTCCATCAGACGTCCACGATGCTCATACATTAACATCAGATGAGTTGTTTGAGCTGATCTGTCATCCCAGCTCCCATTCTAGCGTATCTAATTCAGCTGAAGCCGGTGCTAGGGGCCGGGATACTCCATAGTCTGTACATGAACTGCTGCAATAAAAGCGTGGCTGAGATACTAAGGCTACGTCCGAAAATCCATCCTATTCTCGGATCTGAATGTTAGGTTCCGAGGGATGCTTACCTGTAGAGTCACATAGCTGCATTTAATCGCCAGACGTTGTCAATTTTTCCCACCTCTTTTGCATATCGCTCCAAATTATGAAAATACCCAGTCTCTCAAAACTCAGACAACAGGTTCAGTCAGTCCAGTTTGTCTGATGCAACCTGCCACTCATTTACATTTTAAAGGTATGTTTCCTGAATAGACTGCAGTTACTGGACTTGAAGTAATAGCTTTGGTTTACATGACTATCTGACATATCTAGCCAGTATAATTAAAACTGAACCTCAAATTACTTTTGGAAAATTAAAACTGTTTTCCATTGTACTGTAAATGCTAAATAATTTGGTTAGCTAATAATATTGATAAAAGTGCTTTGCTTTCTATTTTGAGTTCCTGAATGGACGCATCCATTCTTGCAACCTCACCTTGACAATTCTTTCTTTCCAATATATCCGCACACATTTTCTTGCCTATGTCGAAGTTGTATATGAAAAAACACTGCTATATTTAAAACCTTGCAAACCAGCCAGGCACCAAAGATATGATGGATAATTCGCAAAATTCAGAGTTTACATCCGAGGCGTGTTTCCTCTGCCCGTCACCAAGGAGATGTCGACCCCAGCATAGTCATTATCTGAGAGACGATGAAATTGCTAAATTGGGAACCGCGGCTATGACAAAAGCCTGACCGACCAGGACCACCAGGTCGATCCCTCGAGCCGAATATGCCAAGTGTTCAAATACACTGGTTCGAGGAATGGGACTACTTTTCGTCTGCTGTGGTAAATCTGTGACTTCATCATCGCGGCGAAAGTGACTGCATTACCGAATCACGTGAACGAAAGTGCCGAAACTAAAGTTGATAGTTAAGTTAATGATATGCAAAGGCCAAATGTCAATAGTAGTAAAATGTCTGGGAGCAAATGGAGGCCGTATTTTGCAGCACCCGGAGTTATCTCCCCCAGTTCCCGCTTTGTGCCACAAGAGGGCGCTGTAAAAACGGGCCTTCATTTGCTATTTCTCTACTACTCACCTACCATCACTGATGTATTACTTTTTCCGATTGTATCGTCCACTGAATCCAAACACCCGAAGATTGCTTGGTTATTATTGGAACTCGACACAAGAAACATGATCCAGAGATTCGCAACACGAACACAAACCAATAAACACTAAAATATTCAATGCCGATGATGCCACCAAGGAGTTCGACTAGAAAGAATGAACACTCGGAGACTATAGTTGTGATTGTGATTCGTCGAACTCCATCTCGAGAAAATATGATCCTATGAACACAAATATTGAATATTAGAAAAAGAATGATCTCCAAACAGAGGATCACGGATAAATTCAAAATGGCGGCAATGAGGGTGAGACTGATATGCCGGGGTTTTGTCGGTATTTTTATTTAAACGTTTGCTGTTCTTCTCACGAAAATGCCTGAAATTATTTTATTTCACATTGGATAATTATTTCCTGATTTATTTATATTTTTTTTCGGAGAGGAGAGTGTAAATAAACGGTCGGATCATCTGACCGAAAAATCGAACAAAAATGCCTCTCTGAAGTATGACGTCACTGTGACGTCAAAAACTTGGATTTTTTTTACATATTTTGTAGAGCTTGATCCCAAGATGCCCGATCCGACATATGCCATCAAAAACCACCTGTGCAACTAGGTGGCGTCACATGCGCAACCATGTGGCGCCACCTGCCAATAGGAGGCGTTGCAGACTTGCTTCTATAGACAGAATGTATCGCCATGGTGATCTTTGTACCAAATTTCTAGTTTGTGGCAAAAAGTGAACAAACATCGTCGTATCCCACTGGACTATAATGCGTGACCGAGAGGCAATATATACTTCCGATCACGTCATGGGAATTCATGTTTAACAGATGAATAATGGAAGTGATATAGATTTAGACGATCCAAATATAATAGTGTCTGGTATCATATGGATTAAGAATACTGATCAGCGATACGGATTTGGTATTTTTGGAATGTCTTGCAGGCATCATTGAAAACGGCTGACCGCTTCGCTCTCACAGGAAATAGCCTTTGTTTATGATTGTCTTTTGGTGCTAATGCTGTTATATGAAATATGGAATAGATCTTTGGGTTATGGATGCGGATATTCTTTAATGGACGACGGCTGAATAATGAATGACGGACCAGACGCTTGTAATTTGCATCTGCACAAGTCCAGGTAATCCCTAAATCCTCGCAGTAACCTATCGATTGATACACTGGCTCGCGAGGATGGTAATTTGTGGCATCATTTAAACTAGAAACTAGCTTTTGTCCAATATTTGTTTATTTTATTTCTGTTTGATAAGCAGATAGGGAGTACCGATTAAACGAACGCCGAAATTCTTGATAGAGACCTGTCGGCTACTGAATGTGGAACCTGACGTTTGAATTACCACACATACCTTCATACCACACATACCTTCCTACAGAAAAGCGAATCCCACTTTACATATAGAGTCGGGAGTTGTGTTGTTTGCTACACTCGGGCTTCCAATAGGGCTATCTATGATGGCCGAGAGGGGCCATCGCGTCTTTCATTTCTAATTTAACGCGATGGAGCGATGGAGCTATGCGATGGAACGATGGAGCTATGCGATGCGCGATGGAGTTATGCGATGGAGCGATGGAGCTATGCGATAAAAAGTCGCGCTATGCGATGCGCGATGAGGCTATGCGATGGAGCTATGCGATGCGCGATGGAGCTATGCGATGGAGCTATGCGATGGGGCTATGCGATGGAGCTATACGATGGAGCTATGCGATGGAGCGATGGAGCGAGGGAGCTATGCGATGGAGCGATGGAGCTATGCGATGGAGCGATGGAGCGATGGGGCTATGCGATGGAGCTATGCGATGGGGCTATGCGATGGAGCTATGTGATGGAGCTATGCGATGAAAAGTCATTGCGCATGTTCGTTAAAAAACGAGGCTGAGTTGGACGCCATTATTCAACATTCAACGAGGAAGTAAAACTCTATTTGTTGTGCCTGTTTTGGTGTTTCTCACAAGTTTTATTTTAAATATTCGCCGTCAAACAAATGATGATTTTCGGAAGTACCGGTATATATAAATTAAATATTAACTATATACATGAACGTCACAGGACCTACGAAGTAGGGTAGGCATTAGGACTCCGACGCGAACTGAGTTCTTGGAAATCTCCACCCCCAGTTGAAATTCTGCCTATATTAAGATGGGCACTGCCCAAGTCAGAATCAGCAGTGATTTTCATCAAAAATCACCAGAAATTTTCATCAAAAGTAGGTCAGCTCAGAACATGTTGGTAACAGTCCCCTAATGCACCTTCATGCCAAAAAGCAAGGTTCTAATGTCAACGATTCTCCTTATTTTGCCGACGAAAGTATTCGGATGGACTGACTGACTGACTGACTCATTACCGGACAATTTGTAATCTGTAGCCTACTTCGTAGGAATAATTTCAATCGAAAGGTATATTAAGCTTTGACCATGTCAAGAACACAGATATTTTATATTTGTTGGGGAGCCGATCACAGAGCCAGATTTTGAATGTGAATGAGCAAGGATGATGCTTATTGGAAAGTAAAATCTGCATTCAATATATAGATATAATACCGTATAGGTTTATTTTTGCTTTTGCTTTAGTCTAGCGGTTTTTCCGCTGCCTTGTTTTTTTTTGTGTCGTGTTTGTTCGTTTTTTTTCTTTTTTTTTTTCGCTGAAATATTGGGGAGGGGGGGGCGCATTGCCCTCCGCTCCCCCCTCTTCCGCCGTCCCTGCCTCGCCTACCGTGACGCTGTTTCGCAGTGAACTCAATAACGAAAGGAGGAGAAAGAGAAGGGCTAAAAATTGGCAGTTACCGGTCAAGCAGAATTATAGGCATATACAACCCAAACAGAATAATGGGCTGTTGAAAATTGCATCATGCCACAAATAAATACATTCATGCTGCTATCTATGGAAGACGGATGCGGCCATCGTAATGGCGTATTGTCGCCCTCTGAATCGGAGAAAACTTAAGCTTACTATACAGGGTGCCAATGGCCGACAGAGGAAACCAAAATGCGCCATTGCGACAATACACCAAAGCTACCGTTATCGTGTATGTATTTAAAACTGTACAGGTAATAATTAACCAGTTATTTAATGATAAAACGAAATGGTTATTTTGACGGAGGGACCTTAGTAGTATAGTCACCGCATATAGACTCCCATTTTGCCGGGGGAGATAACTCTTTGGGGCGCCAGGGGGCGTTATTGGGGCGGGTTGTGGAGGTCAAGTGCACTATAGTTCCGACAGGTGGCGCCACCAGGTCACATGACTTTTGATCTCGAGTTCTTCCGCGGTGATGCGGCCTGGCGGTGATGCGATCAAAAAAGCTGCGAAAGTAGTCCCATGTCAACCAAGTGACTCCAATGTTAATGTATACGTGGAATGCATAAAAAGAGTATGGAAATAGACGTTTTGAGACCGAGGTGGACCCCTAGTGGCCGATTGGGTGGAGTGAGGTGTCAAAGTGAAGCCCTCCTTCAGGGCTATCAAGTCATGGGTGGTTGCATGTAAAAGTTTCTCCAGAAAAAATATATAAAAAGCGAAACACTGACTTTACCCCTACAATATGGGAAAACCACTATCAATCCTATTCAAAAGAGCTAATATCGGTTTCCGGGCTTATCGGGGCCTGCCTATCAAGTCATGGGTGGGTACATGTTTTCACAGAAAAAAAATATAAAAAGCGAAACACGGATTTTACCCCTACAATAGGGAAAAACCACTATCAACCCTATTCAAAAGAGCTAATATCGGTTTCCGGGCTTATCGGGGCCTGCCTATCAAGTCATGGGTGGGTACATGTTTTCACAGAAAAAAAAATATAAAAAGCGAAACACGGACTTTACCTCTACAATAGGGGCCTGATTCGCACATTTGCATCTTTACTATGGGTTGTTTGGTCTTGTTTCTTCCGTCTCGCCACGAAAAACACGATCGGAGGGGTCTCGAAGTTAAGCGGTGAAATTTTCCGAAAAGTTCACGGAGGTCGGGATAGGCCCATAGGCCCATACTGGCTCAGGGGGATAGGTCCATATTGGGAAATTCACACATGTTCATTGCGATATGCGTTGTTTGGTCTTGTTTTTCTCGTCTCGCCACGCAGAACACGATGGGAGGGGTCTCGAAGTTGAGCGGTGATTTTTTTTGAAAATGTCACTGTGCGCATGCGTAGTGGGTAAATAGCGATGGGTGGACGTTTGGGGGTTTAGGTGAGCCCCTAGTGGTCCCATGGTGTCGTATGAGGTCTTATTTTGAAGCTCTCGTGGAGGAGCATCCGGCTGGGCTAACGTATCGTCCGTTTTCAATATTCTGCACATGCGCAGTCTGGCCGTAGTATAGAAAGCAGACATTTTGGGGGTGCGTAGGGGTGTGTTTGGGGTAGAGATGGCACGCTATTGGTCCAAATGGGTCGTGGGAGGTGTCAAATTTAAGCTTTTGTCGGGTAGAGTCAGAATGGCGTGTCTTTTATGGCAAGTCGCGTCAATCTGCGCATGCGCAGTTGGGTATATTAAGTAAAGTGGTCATTTTGGGGGTGCGTGGGGGTGTTTTTGGGGTAGAGATGTTCTGCGCATGAGCAGTTCGATTTGAGGGATGTCCATGTCATCTGTGACGTCATCGGTGACGTCATCAGTACGAGTAGTAGCCAAAGTGGACAGTTTGGGGGTGCGAAGGAAGGTATTTGGTGTAGACATGGACCATCCATATCTGTCATGCATCATACCATATCTTTGCTGTATTATACCATATCTGACCTGAATTATACCATATCTGTGCTGTATTATACCATATCTGTCCTGTATTGTACCATATATGTCCTGTATTATAAAGTATATGTCCTGAATTTTACCATATCTGTCCTGTATTATACCATATCTGTATGTATACAATGATGAGGGACACGTGTTCATTCCTATATCTACAGACACCACCACCACCACCACCGAGCGTTGACGCCCGTCAACGCCCGGTGGTGGTGGTAACTCCCGTGGGGCGGAGCTCGACAATTTTACATCCGGAACCTTGTCAACATCCGGGTTTCCCAGTGGGTTTTTCTCGTCGTTCCTCCGTCTTCCATGTGGGTACTGTGGGTTTACATCCGAGTTCTCATCTTACATCCGGGATTTTCCATGTTTACTGTCTGTCACGTCATAAGACAGATGGCCCCTGCCGGAATAAGTAGGACAATATCGGGGCGCCACCTGTCTTGTGACAACTTCAGGTTCCGGTCACGTGACAGTAAAATTGAAAAAACCCGGATGTAAGATGAGGACCCGAATGTAAAACCACAGTACCCGCATGGAAGACGGAGGAACGACGGGGAAAACCCACTTGGAAACCCGGATGTTGACAAGGTCCCGGTTGTAAAATTGCCGAGCTCCGCCCCACGGGAGTTGGTGGTGGTGTCTGTAGATATAGGAATGAACACGTGTCCTTCATCATTGTATAATACATGACAAATATTGTAAACACAGGGCAGATATGGTATAATACAGCACAGATATGGTTTAATACAGCAAGGATATGGTATAATGTATGACAGATATGGATGGTCCATCTCTACACCAAATACCTTCCTTCACATCCCCAAACTGTCCACTTTGGCTCAGATGACATGGACATCCCTCAAATCGGGGTCTGCACCACGAGGGCTACACGATGACACATCCCACGACACCTTCGGACCAATAGTGGTCCATCTCTACCCCAAACACATCCGCACGCACCCCAAGCTGACCACTTTACTTACTACATCCAACTGCGCATGCGCAGATTGACGCGACTTGCTATAAAAAACACGCCATTCTGACTCCCCACGAAAGCTTCACTTTGACACCTCCCACGACCCATTTGGACCAATGGTGTGCCATCTCCACCCCAAACACACCCCTACGCACCCCCAAAATGTCTGCTTTCTATACTAGGGCCAGACTGCGCATGCGCATAATATTGAAAACGGACGATACGTTAGTCCACCGCTTAACTTCGAGACCCCTCCCATCTTGTTTTTCGTGGCGAGACGAAGAAAACAAGACTAAACAACCCATAGTAAAATATAAAAAAAACAAAACAATGACCACCCCACACCCCATACAGGCATTTTCCTGTATAGATGCAAATGTGCGAATCAGGCCCTGTTGTAGAGGTAAAGTCCGTGTTTCGCTTTTTATATTTTTTTTCTGTGAAAACATGTACCCACCCATGACTTGATAGGCAGGCCCCGATAAGCCCGGAAAACGATATTAGCTCTTTTGAATAGGGTTGATAGTGGTTTTCCCCTATTGTAGGGGTAAAGTCAGTGTTTCGCATTTTATATATTTTTTCTGGAGAAACTTTTACATGCAATCACCCATGACTTGATAGCCCTGTAGGAGGGCTTCACTTTGACACCTCACTCGACCCAATCGGTCCACTAGGGGTCCACCTCGTTCTCAAAACGTCTATTCCCATGCTCGTTTTAGGCATTCCGCGTATACATTAACATAGGAAGTCACTTGGTTGACATGGGACTACTTTCGTAGCTTTTTTCATCGCATCACCGCCAGACCGAATCACCGCGGAAGAATTCGAGGTCAAAAGTCATGTGACCTAGTGCACTTGAATTCCACAACCCGCCCCAATAACTCCCCCTGGCGCCCCAAAGAGTTATCTCCCCCGGCAAAATGGTAGTCTATATGCGGTGACTATACTACTAAGGTCCCTCCGTCAAAATAACCATTTCGTTTTATCATTAAATAACTGGTTAATTATTACCTGTACAGTTTTAAATACATACATGTAAATATATCATCTTGATTATAGGCCTGCAAGTCATAACCATTTAACCCTAAATAAAGTAATACTCATTTGTATATAATGTACCGAGTATTTCAGTGTTATCTTGGACACGCATGCTAGATTAATTTGCGAATATGGCTGATAATAAATGCAGTCAGCCGTCCTGAAATTCAGGAAGAAATTCTGAATGATTTGTAGGCCTAACCATCGGTATCGGGAACAGGCGGGCTATTAGAAGCCATATAGGCTAACAAGCATAGATGACTGGCGGCGCTTAGGAATGGGAGATACCCCCCCCCCCCACCCAGGTCAGCCAATATATCTCTGAGTTTTCAGCTCATATATGCTTTTCTACATCAACGACCACCCACCGCACACCAGACCCGAGACCCCCCTCCTGCCCACCCACCGTCCCCACACCGTCCATATTGTATACATGTAGTCATGTGTCATGTTACATTCTTCGGGGACGAGTGAAGTTTAGAAGCCAAAGACGCCATACTTAATGCCGCATGCAATCAAACTCAGTCAAAACACCAGAGCTAGATACATGAATAGTTTATCTCCACTGCTCTGGGCCCCTAAAGTATACAACCTCCCATTCTTCGAAAAGATTCCATGACTCTGGATTCACATTTTCGAAAATGAAAGTGACGGAAATAAAGACCATTGTCGTCTTTTTGTTTTTGAATGCCCAATAGTCTTTCGAGAACCATCTCTGGATACAGTCAGACCCTATTCGTCTGATAAAGTCTGCAAAGTATGGATTGTAAACTGATGACATACTATAATCATTGTGATGATGAAGCTTCCGCATCTGCGCAAAAGACGAACTGGAAGACGACAATGCGCCAACTGTTGTCGTGTTGTCGTTATGTCGCCCCCGCCAATGCGACATTGCGCCAATACGACAACAGGCATTGTCGTGATGTCGCCTTTCAAAAATGCGCCATTGCGACAACACGACAACTGTTATCGTAATGGCGCCCCGCCAATGCGACAATGCGACAATACGACAACTAGGGCGCCATTGCGTCAACTGTACCGTTGTCGTGATGTCGTGTTGTCGTCTTTTAAAAATGCGCCAACACGACAACACGATAACGGTAGCTTTGGCGTATTGTTGCAATGGCGCATTTTGGTTTCCTCTGTCGGCCATTGGCACCCTGTATAGTAAGCTTAAGTTTTCTCCGATTCAGAGGGCGACAATACGCCATTACGATGGCCGCATCCGTCTTCCATAGATGGCAGCATGAATGTATTTTTTGTGGCATGATGCAGTTTTCAACAGCCCATTCTTCTGTTTGGGTTGTATATGCCTATAATTCTGCTTGACCGGTAGCTGCATGCCAATTTTTAGCCCTACCCTTTCTCCTCCTTTCGTTATTGAGTTCACTGCGAAACAGCGTCACGGTAGGCGAAAAAACAAAAAAAAAACAAAAAAACCGAACAAACACGACACAAAAAAAAACGCGGCAGCGGAAAAACCGCTAGAGTAAAGCAAAAGCAAAAATAAACCTGTACGGTATTATATCTATATATTGAATGCAGATTTTACTTTCCAATAAGCATCATCCTTGCTCATTCACATTCAAAATCTGGCTCTGTGTTCGGCTTCCCAACAAATATAAAATATCTGTGTGCTTGACATGGTCAAAGCTTAATATACCTTTCGATTGAAATTATTCCTACGAAGTAGGGTACAGATTGCAAATTGTCCGGTAATGAGTCAGTCAGTCAGTCAGTCAGTCAGTCCATCCGAATACTTTCGTCGGCAAAATAAGGAGAACTGTTGACATTAGAACCTTAATTTTCGGCATGAAGGTGCATTAGGGGACTGTTACCAACACGTTCTGAGCTGACCTACTTTTGATGAAAATTTCTGGCTGATTCTGACTTAGGCAGGATTTCAACTGGGGGTGGAGATTTCCAAGAACTCAGTTCGCGTCGGAGTCCTAATGCCTACCCTACTTCGTAGGTCCTGTGACGTTCATGTACATAGTTAATATTTAAATTATATATACCGGTACTTCCGAAAATCATCATTTGTTTGACGGCGAATATTTAATAAAACTTGTGAGAAACACCAAAACAGGCACAACAAATAGAGCTTTACTTCCTCGTTGAATGTTGAATAATGGCGTCCAACTCAGCCTCGTTTTTTAACGAACATGCGCAATGACTTTTCATCGCATAGCTCCATCGCATAGCTCCATCGCATAGCCCCATCGCATAGCTCCATCGCATAGCTCCATCGCATAGCTCCATCGCTCCATCGCATAGCCCCATCGCATAGCTCCATCGCATAGCTCCATCGCATAGCTCCATCGCTCCATCGCATATAGCTCCATCGCATAGCCCATCGCATAGCTCCATCGCATAGCCCCATCGCATAGCTCCATCGCATAGCCCATCGCATAGCTCCATCGCTCCATCGCTCCATCGCATAGCTCCATCGCATAGCTCCATCGCATCGCTCCATCGCATAGCTCCATCGCATAGCTCCATCGCTCCATCGCTCCATCGCTCCATCGCATAGCTCCATCGCATAGCCTCATCGCGCATCGCATAGCGCGACTTTTTATCGCATAGCTTCATCGCTCCATCGCATAGCTCCATCGCGCGTCGCATAGCTCCATCGTTCCATCGCATAGCTCCATCGCTCCATCGCGTTAAATTAGAAATGAAAGACGCGATGGCCCTTCTCGGCCATCATAGCATACACCCCAAATACGCTGTAATCGACAGAATTAGAGAACAGTGCAGTGGTAGAGGGAATGAGCAAACTTCGGTCAGTTCTTGGCTGCTTGTACCGACTGCGAAAATTGAAAGATGAGGCGACACAGTTGGGTTGGATTTCGAAGAATTCCATAGAAACGTTTAATTTAATGTATTAGATACATGAGTAGTTATATGTCTGAATAAGACCTTATGGGAAATCCTAGGTTAATTTTCAGCCAATCAGAGAGCTTCTGACCTTATGAATATTAATGAGCGTTAAAAATATACGATATGACGTAAGATATTACATAACATAATGTATACGATTATTGCTTTATGAATGCCGATATGCGGGAATATAAAATTATACGTTAAAATGATAGATATAGTTTAATCATATTTTATTGATTCAAGGAATGGGGGGGACAAGTCGTACCGACTTAAGAAACCGATTTCTCTGTTAGTTAAGTACGGTGGTATTATTTGAATAGATGGACTTTTTCTGGGGTGTAAGATACGGAGGAAAGACACAGAGAAGCGTATACGTGTTGGTGAAAACTTGAACTGATGCGAAGTCGTGTATACCAACCCCTATGCCTAAAGCGCTCTAGCTGTCTGAATAGGCCCACACTCATGTCACTCGTCCAATCACAGATAGCGACACCGTATACGGAGAGATCGGTATCGCGCGAGGGTTATATTCCCAACACGTGTTTCTAATAGTCTACTACTTTAGCTACAGCACGCTCTAGGTGCCCGTTTAGGCCCACGCTCGTGTCACTCGTTCAGCCACATCTTGCGCGACCATATACGGAGAGCTCGGTACAGCGTGCGGATTATATTCTGAACACGTGTCTGTAATATCTTACTATTCTGTACATCGCTCTATATGTCTGTATGAAACCGTGACTAATTGCCTGAACAGGGCGGGTCGCTCAGCAATACAAACCATATGGCCTTCATATCGTATATAGGATATACTATGTTCACAGCATTACCGCAGACGCTCTAGGTGTCTGTTTGAGGCCACTGCATGGCTGGGTCACGTGACCGAACGCCCATAAATACGGCAGAAAATTGTTTAGTTCTCTAAAACGTGCATTCGCTATTACTGACGTAAACAAGCCATCAAGATGTATACCCTGGATAAATCCTGCAGTCTTACAGTATTTTCTGAGCTGGACAATGATTCGTTTACCGGGGAAGCTGTCGGCTACGTGGAGATACGAAACAACCGAGATTCGATGCGAAGACACGTCACTTTATCGACCCTGGCCTGGAAAAACTTGAAAGGTGCCTTCGATGAGATAGATGATTGTCTGAAGAACCTTGTGGGAACATCTGAGGCAATACGACTTGCCGGCAACGTGTACCTGAGTGCTTCGATGTTTAAGGATGAATGCAAAGTGCATTTGAGAAAATGGCTGATCGGAAACTTTACCAAAAAGCTCCGTCCCACCAAAACAGGCCTGGTGCTCGAGACCTCTGCGTGGGAGTCCCTGAAGGAAAACGCTGCATCCATCGACTATGATCTAAAGCACATGGGTAACGTTGATGATGAGGATGCCTGTTCAGCTTTACCGGAAAATCGCCAGGCTTATTTCTGGTATGACACGGAAAGGAAAGACTACCTGGAACAGATATTAGTAGAGTGTTTCGCGAAAACTGCCTACCCCATCGTAAGCGAAATCAATAGACGAAAATGTCAAGGCTGTATAACGGAGAACCCCAGCCAACGTCGACACCCGAAGATAGAGTCTACGGTTATCTGAATGAAGCTATCGACTCCCTCGAGGTGGAAAACGTGTTAAAAGATTTTGAACAGAAAATTATTGACTCTGAATACAACGTCAATCAGATATACTTATGGAAATTCCAAACGGAAGATTGGAAAACGACCCTGAAGACTCAGGAATGGTATGACAAACTGTGCGCGGCTCTATTGAAAATATTCCGCGCTTAAGTACTTTGAATGCTGAATAGATGGACTTTGAGCGACAAAGAAAACAGAACTGTGAATTTTGAAAAAAGGACTTTGATCTTAGAACAATGAACTATGAATCTTGTCCTCGATCGTACCTATAGCGATTACTCGATCATAAATGCATATATATATATATATTCATTTTTAATAATAATAATAAATCATCATCATCACTGTCTACAAAAAGCCTGTTTTTGTTTTATATCATTTGCATGCCTCTTTATTGTCAGTTTGCACGTTGAGTTCGTTGAGTCCGAACATGAACCCTTTGAGTAAATATCTGCGCAGGCTTTATTACGATCCGAAGAGTGAAGTTGCCTTCGGAGGCGTGAAACGTATCTATGAAAAGGCGAAAGCCGATGGGAAAAGGGTTACTTATAGCGAAATTAGACGATGGCTGGGAGAACAAGATACCTATTCTCTGCACAAGGGTGTTAAACGTAAATTTCCTCGGAACAAAACTATATCCCAAGGTCTGAATTATCAATTTCAGGCAGATTTGGTGGATCTGTCATCGCTGTCTAAACATAATAATAACAGCAAATATCTGTTAACGTGTATAGATATATTTTGTAAATACGCTTGGGCCATCCCCGTCAAAACTAAATCTTCGAAAAACGTCATAAACGCCTTCAAGATGATATTGAAAGATGGGCGTGTCCCCGTATACCTCCAGACCGACCAAGGTACGGAATTTATGAACAAAGAATTCCAATCTTTCCTCAAATCAAAAAAGATATATTTTTTCCATACCTACTCCGAAAACAAGGCCAGCATCGTCGAGAGATGGCACAGGACTATAAAACGAAAGGTGTTCCAATATTTTACGGCGAACAACACACGCCGATATATCGATGTCTTATCGAAGTTAGTGAAAGGCTACAATCACACCTATCACAGAAGCATAGGCATGGCCCCAGTGGAAGTGAATAGGTCGAATGAAAAAGTAGTACGGAATCGTTTGTATGGAAAGCAAAGAGTAAACAAGAGCTTTAAATTTAAGGTGGGCGAACGAGTACGCATTAGTAAAGTAAAGCGAACATTTGACAAGGGATATATTCCCAACTGGACGGAAGAGGTGTTTACCGTCAAACGACGTATCCCGAGAGTTCCGGTCGTTTACGGTTTAGTCGACTTAAACGGAGAAGAGATAAAAGGCGTATTTTACGAAGCGGAGTTACAATCCGTTACGAAAACTAAAGGCGCCTATTATAAAGTGGAGAAAATTTTAAAGAGAAAGAAATTGAAAGGGAAAATGCATTACCTGATCAAATGGTTGGGTTGGCCCGTTTCGTTCAACTCATGGGTGCCCGCTGCTGATATAAATAAACTATAGTTAGGAAACATAACGCCAGTTGCTCGTTAATGCCCGGAGGATGAACATGACTAAAAATGAACGAGTATTAGTGGCTCTGAAAATCACGTCACTTGTCATTGTGTTAAGTCTCGGTACAGCATTAGTTAGCTTGCCGCGTACCAATCAATCATCCGTAAAAACCCGTTTTGATCATATAATCAGTATCACACCCCCTAACATTACAGGGATTGAAAGTCGATCTACAGGGGGGTGCCGTCACTCTACTCAATTTCGTTTAAGCGAAGGCATAAGGTTGAGTATTTGCCGATATGGGGGTGATATTAGGATAGATTTTCGCTATTTCTTGAACGATAGAGCTACGATAAAGGGTATTTGGTTAAACGTCTCGCAGTGGAAACATCTTAAACGGAGAACGGCAGACGTAGATAGGACGTTACAGCGGCTACAGCAAAGCGATTGATAGACATGGTAATCACTCTTTTGTTATTAGTAAATATTTTCAAATACAGACAGCTTGAAAAACGAATAGAGAAATGGGAAGGAATGGTTGATGCGGTACATTCGCTGGAATTACAAGCGTCTAGTCCGTCATTCATAATCCAGCCGTCGTCCATTAGAGAATATCCGCGTCCATAATCCAAAGACCTATTCCATTTCCATATAACAGTATTAGCACCAAATTCAAAAAGACAAAAAGTATACATAAACATAGGCTTGTTTCCTGCAAGAGAGAAGCGGTCAACAATTTTCAATGATGCCGGCAAGACATCATGATGTTCCAAAATATCAAATCCGTATCGCTGATCAGTATTCTTAATCCATAATATTCGTTGTAAAGTCGTCATCTAAAGAATGGTGTATCTCAGTCACGCTTTGATTGTGACTGTTCATATGAGTACCATGAGGATCTTGAAGTACATGGGTTCATACGCCCCTAGCCCCGGGTTAAGCGGAATTAGACACAAGTTACGAAACGTAACGTCATAGATCTTGCACGCTACGTTCGTATTTTTCTATCAGCATGCGATATGTATCGCCAAATTTGAGAAACTTGAGTGGAGGCGCTTGGTGGAATAGCCCTGTTTTATAAGTTTCTGCAACAATGTTTTGTGACGTTGATTAAAATCATCACATTTAACACAGGATCTAGCAAATGCTACTAAGCGAGATATGTATACGCCATATGCAGGTCCCACTGGAATATTACTATCCAGAAAGGGATAGTTTACGATGTCGAAATTGTAATCATCTCTTTGTCATAAAGTCGACGAGAGAGAATGCCCGCTTCATTTTTATAGAGGTAGAGATCTAAATAAGATGTGCCTGTAGGGCTATCTGTAGTTTCCTTCAAATCCAGTGAAGGTGGATATATATCCTTCACTGCGTCATAAAACGCGTTTTAAAACAGTGGTATACGAGATGTTTCGAGACGGTATTAGGAATCAGGGACGATCTGTGGTATTGAGAAAATTCACGCGAGACGTGTGTCATCGAGTCAGTGGCTATACGGCAGCGCGGATAAGAAATCATTATAAAACGCTAGTGAATACCTACGCACTCATTAGTCTGCCACCTACGAGCCCATAATGGATACGCGTTTGAAGCATCCCTATACATGCATGATTTCTGGACCTACGGGGAGCGGGAAGACACAGTTCGTTGTACGGCTAATACGAACGGCTCGAGAATTGATCGATCAGCCGCCCGAAAAGATAATTTGGTGTTACGGCGAATGGCAGCCCCTATTTTCTGAGTTTCCAGACGTTGAATTTCACGAAGGGTTGAGCGGCTTATCCGAACAGGTTTCTGATAAAAGAAAACTCATTATAATAGACGATTTGATGTCTGAGATTGACGGAAGAGTAAGTCAGTTATTTACGAAAGGTAGCCACCATCGTAATGCTAGCGTGATTTATATCACTCAAAATCTCTTTAGTAAAAATAAAGAGCACAGAACTATAAGCTTGAACTGTCATTACATTATTCTTTTCAAAAACCCAAGGGATGCGTCTCAAATTTCCCATTTGGCCAAACAGATGTATCCTGGAAGTTCTAATTTTTTACATAGTGTATACAGGAGCGCCGTTTCTGAGCCGTACGGTTATCTCCTAATAGATTTGAAGCAAGAGACACCCGAGTACATGAGGTTACGTACTCGTATATTTCCGGGGGAAATCCAATACGTCTACGTGAAAAGATAAAAGGAAACGTAGAATAGAGTACCAGTTCATTAGGGGTCTCGGTATCATGTCGGCAAGACTAAAGAGAAACGCTTTAGCCGTCAAAGTGTTGTCGAAAGCTGATCCTAAATTGTGTAAAATCATTATCAAGGGTGCTGATAAAGAACTACTCACTTGCCTTTGCGAATGCGCGCTAAATGTTTTAAAAGGTAACGTACGTTTAAACCCTAGTCAGAAAACCAAATTACGTCGTCATAAAGACGCGTTACGTCGATTAGCCAAGAAAAACACCCCCCAGAATAAGAAGCGAAAGATACTGCAGAAAGGTGGATTTCTCGGAGCTCTACTAGCCCCTATCGCCGCGTCAGTACTAGGGCCTATAGTATCGGGTATATTCGGGCATCAGTAATGGAACCTTTTAAAAAGATGGCGTTAGTGGATCAACGTATGCTGCGAGCCCTGCAGGAAAATAACCAGGGCCCTCCAGACAGCACAGCCTCTCTCATGCGAACTTTGGACCAAGAAATGGAAAGCGTATTACAGAGACAGGATTTGGCCGAACGAGATAAAGTGTCATTATATAATCAGGTCTTACAGCGTTACTTGACGTTTCAGGGCAAATACTTGAACGAACAACGACCCCTGAAGGTTAAGGTTGTACAAGGGGGGACAAATACGGGGGAAGTGCCCCAGGCTGCTCAAAACCGCCCAGATCCAGGAATGGAGCACCCGGATGCGGTCGAACGAGAAGTTTTAGAGAGTGTGCCGCAATCCATGCAGAGAAAAGCGCGGCTTTTACTTAATCGTATAAAGGCGAGTCCTAGTATGAAATGGAACGATCAAGGCGAACTCGTGTACAAAAATCAAGTAATGGGGAACACGAATATCTCTGACCTGATTAACGACACATTACGTCATCGTCAACGTTTCAATCCAGAAGGATGGGAAATGTTTGCCCGAGGGCTGAAAGAAACTAATGTACCTCAAGATTTAATTGGGAATCCAAACCGATGGCATTTTATGCGAACATCTGCGCAAATACCTGTTCCGGTTCAGGATCTCGAACGTTCCCGATCTCAGTCCAGTAGCTTTGACAGAAGTAGAAGAAGAGGGAGATCTCGTCAGCTCGGCAGTCGTGCAAGAGGCCCTGCAAGAGGAAGATCTCGGCAGTCCGGTAGTCGTTCCAGACGTTTAGGGAGAGAAAGATTATCGTGGACGTCTTTATAAAATATTAACATAGATTCATTCGAACATGTTTTACGTCACATTACCGAGTAACAGCTCTATGCAATATTTCCCGAACAATACTTTGACCAATTACAACACACAACTTCCTCAGCCCGTCGAACTTCGAGGTGATTGGGAGGTGGGCATGGTTGAATTACATTACTCTAATACTTTTTACAACGTACCCCGAGATGCCATATACATGAAAGTGGTACTGGATGATGCGCTCAACATATCTGTTATCTTGGACACCGGATATTACCCCACGGTTGGTGAACTGATCTCTGAACTGAACGACACGAAAGATGCGAAGTTGAAGTCCCTCAAGAAAAAGGTGAAGATCAATTTCAACAACCGTACCAGGAGAGTAAAATTAGGCGTGGAAAATAAGACAATGGTTGAGCTCAGCCCGCGTTTACAAGAAATTTTAGGGTTTACTCATACTAAATACGGGCGAGGCATTCATACCAGTAATAGAACTGCTTATGTTAACACGCATCTAAATTCCTTATACGTTTACTGCGACGTAGTGGAACCGCATATTGTCGGCGATAGTCTTGTACCTTTATTACGTATCGTACCCGTTACCGGAAATCACGGCGAGTACGTCACGCAGTCATACGATCACGTAAAATACTTTCCGATTCAAAAGAAACAGTTTTCCACTGTGGAAATAGATATAAGAGACGACGCTGGAACGAAAGTGCCATTCGAGTCTGGAAAAGTAGTCGTTACGCTTCATTTTAGGCAACGACGATCGCCCAATTTTATCTAAACATGAGAACGCCATATCGATGTAATCATAAAACATACGTCGATTATTACAATTCTCAAGTCGGACATGGGTTACCGGTGTTTTCAGGGGCTCGAATGCAAAGGGGGCACGGTATCGGAAACATATTCGGAGGTATATTTAAAACAATGCTACCGTTTCTGTCTCGAGGCGCTAAATCATTAGGTAAACACGCCGTTCAAACGGGGTTAGAAGTAGCCGGTGATGTTTTATCGGGGCGAAATGCTAAAGAATCGGTAGTGCAGAGATCGAAGCAGGCCGGTGCGAAGCTGATACGAAAAGCCGACCAACACCTGTTCGGCGTGCCTGATTCGGCCAGACCGAGGTCTATAAAACGCAAAGTACCGAGCAAAAGAGGCAGTCGTGGAAACGTCAAGAGAAGTAGACGCATCCAACGAGATATATTTCAGAGATAAACAACAAAACAGATGTCTCTAATACACCCCCTATCGTGTGAGTGTGCGAATAGCCAATTAGATTTGTTCTCAGTTCTTCCGACTCAAACGAGCGTGCAAGAGGGTCAATGGGTTGAACATCACCCTGTAGCAACTTTAACTGAAAACGGTCCTATAGAGTTCAGTATTAGTGGTTCCGGCGAGGACTACATCGACTTGGCGAATACGCATATTTACGTAAGAGCCAAGATCGTCAACGGAGATGGCACAAATGTGGACCTGGCGACTAACGTCGGTCCTGTTAACAACTGGTTACACTCTCTGTTCACTCAGGTGGATTTCAGTTTAAACGAAACATTAATTTCCTCCAGCACCAACACATACCCTTTTCGAGCCTATCTCGAAACTCTGCTGAGTTATGGGCGCGAAGCCAAGGAATCTCAGTTGACATCTGTACTGTGGTACAAGGACACCGCCGGGCAAATGGAGGCAGGGGGTGGTAACACCGGTTTAGAGGCGCGCAAACAGCTCACTTCAGCCAGTCGACTTATAGACATGATGGGAAAGCTTCACCTGGACCTGTGTTTTCAGAGTAAATATATTTTGAACGGGGTGGACCTCAAGATAAAACTCATACGTAGTAAAGATGCCTTTGCTTTACTATCAGACGAGGCTAATCCTACGTTCAAAATCATCTTAAATGCAGTGTCCTTATTCGTACGAAAAGTGAAACTAAACCCATCCGTCGTGTTGGCGCACACAGCGGCACTACAGAAAGGCAGTTGTAGATACCCGGTGAAACGGGTTTCTATGAAGGTTTTCTCAGTGCCCCGGGGTAACATGTCCGTTAATCGAGAAAATTTATTCTTAGGGCAGTTACCCAAGAGAATCGTCGTAGCATGCGTAGACACCGATGCCTACAATGGGGTCTACCATAAGAACCCCTTCCACGTGAAGCACTACGGCATAAATTTCTTTGCCCTATACGTGGACGGTCGGCAAGTACCCTCAAAGCCCCTTCAGCCCAATTTCGAAAGACACAACTATATGAGATCCTACTTAGGACTGTACACGAGTACTGGACAACACTACAAAGACGAAGGCAATCATATATCCAGGACCGAATTCAACGCCGGATATACGCTGTTCAGTTTCGACCTAACCCCTGATCTGTCAGATGGAGAACACTTCAACCTTGTCAAACAAGGAAACCTACGTTTGGAAATGAGGTTTGCCCAGGCGCTTCCGAATACCATTAACGTTATCTGCTACGCTGAATTCGACAATCTGATTCTGATAGACCGATCACGGAACGTGATGTTCGATTATGCCGCGTAATGAATACAGACCAGATAACGAATATTCTAAGGGCCGATCCGTTTACCAAGCATATATTTCAAGGAGTGTACTCTAGAGATACACTACCGTTGAAACTGAAAAATCATAATAGGAAGGTCGCTTTGGTATGCAATACTCATCCTCATACGATGGATGGCCAACACTGGATAGCCATGTTCATATCTGAAGACGGAGCGGCCGAGTACTTCGATTCATACGCTTTCTTCCCACTGCACGAAGAATTCGTAACATTTCTGCAAGAAAAATCAAAATCGTGGATATACAACGTAAAAAGAGTTCAAGGTTCTTTGTCAAGTGTATGCGGCCAGTTCTGTCTCTTCTATTTGCTACACAGGTGCCGCGGAATTTCGATGTCATCTATTGTAAATATGTTTACCGAAAACTTGAGAAATAACGATGTTTTAGTATACGATTTTATAGCGAAACATTTTAATATGTACGACCTACCCGTCATAGACATTGAATTACTGACTAAAGCCTTCGAGGGTTGACGTCACGAGATTCATTAGTCACGTGATGCTGGAGTATAAATAAGACATCGGAATTACCACCCCCACTTCAAAACTTCTACCGGATTCTACCATGCAAGACCAACATCGAGAAATTCTTAGACGCAACTTCGCCACTCTAGTGAATGAGATGAAATCTGTGGGCGATGTTTGCGATGCACTCCGGGTAAAAAACATACTCACCAAACAGATGTGCGAGAGGGTCTTGGGGGAGAAAATTAACACGGATCGAGCCCGTAGCCTCGCACCCTCGAAGATACATCTCTTTAGAAGTGGCCCGAGGGCATTTCATGCCTTCATCGATGCATTGATGGAAACCGGAAACCGTACATTGGTTGCTACGCTTTGCTCAGTGGATGATCGGATGATGTACTAAGGAACACTCTGGGGGAGATTTTACGAAATATAGGAGTAAACCCTCTTAGATGAATTGAACGATTTCATAAGTATGTAATTTTAGTATGTGTACACTATTGTTTTATCATGTATATATTATGTAAGCTTATGTCTTGCGTGTGAGCCCTTTTGAGGCAACAATTCATCTGTATCAATTATCTATTTATGTATACACTTCGATATTAACGATTTACTTATAGTAGTCCTAGAAGTACTCAATAATACTTATACGTAGGAAGGTGAACTACCCCGGAAAGGCTTCACTTCAGAGCCCCGTTCAGGATTTGGGGGAATGTACGTACCCGAGATAGATCATCTCTCCAATTTTGAAAGGGTGGTAGACGACCTTCGTATTAGGGACCTCTTTAATGGTGTACTTACCCAAGGCAGATCACCATCGAAAGACGTCATTTTCTATGTAATAGACTAGGATTAGTGTATGAAATGCTGTGAAATTTGAAAAAAGAAGAAAAATGAATAAAATAAATGTATGTTCATTACAAACCAAATGTTATCGTCGTTTTCTTTCTTGTTGGTCTTCCATCGTGTTCTTTTCTCGGATGCTTTCAACAAACTGAAATTCACAACCATGAATGGAGGATAGTTTTAGTATCTCTAAACTCCAAAACCGGTAATGTATTTTGTTTGTTTTTGTTTGTTTTTTTTTTTTTTTTTTTCTTCATCTCTCTCTCTCTCTCTCTCTCTCTCTCTCTCTTTCTCTCTTTCTCTCTTTTCTTTGAATGAGATGAATATATTATACGAGGAATGACATCATTAACATTAATACTCATAGCACAATGTAAAACTTTACGTTAAAAATACATTCGAGGGTAATAATAACAATTATATATATATATATATTTTTGTTACAAGTTCCGTTCGTATTTAACTGTAATACAGAATGAAAACTTTTCTTTGAAAATACCCCTGATGAGATCAATACTAAATAATGTGCAAAAGAGTTCCGTTCCTTCAGAGACGGAAATAAATCTTAAAATTAAAAAAAAAAAAAATATCCCTGATAATAACAAGATATTTTGTACAAAACGATATCCGTTTATACGGAAACGGAAAATACACAGGATGGTAAAAAACACTACTACTACTACTCCTATATTTGTACAAAATACTAAAAAACAAACTGTGAGAGTACAAACAATTTTACCTTAAAGAGCAAAAGTAAGCTAAATCATTATATTTACATATAATTCCGTTCCTTTGATGACATTTTCGTCGGAAACGGAAAGAAAACTTCAAAGGAACACACCTGTTACGCCACAAGTAGGTAAAATGATGATAATAATAATAATAATGATAATGCGACTAACGGTTCGTATGGAACGGATATAGACAATGATTACATACAATTTTACATTAAGCAAAAATACCCATTGAAACCAATAATTGAACGAAGAGTGTAGGGCTTTAGGAAGGAAAACAGAAGGAGAACAAAATTGCTAGGCCGAATATTATTTATATACGTCAATTGAAGGCGGAGCGAGGTGATCACAACCATCAAAACCCATAGGGCACTGTGTCAAAATTATCAATAATCACACGTTTGGTGTAACAAACCCTATAGTCCTTGCATTCTTCCCGGTTGTAAACTTTCATAGAGAGTCTATCCCTACAAATCTTATGTTCGTTTACAACCGTAATACAAGGGAAACAAATCTTGCATGCGGATTTTTTAGGGACGCACTTACAACTATCAGGGTTGAAATTTTTTATCATTTCGCGTACAGTATCGAAATTGATCATTAAACTATTTTTATAGTTTAAGGTAAATCCTCTAACCTTACAAACTTCTCGACCTGTGTTTGTTCTGAAAGCGTAATTTTTTGGCCCCCCTGACACAAAAACTGTTACAAATTCCCCGGGTTCGAGCTCGTTCGTTAACTGACCTAAAAACACGCCAGTTTCAATTTCAAAGTCGCCTGGGCGGGAATAAAAAATTATAGAATCCGTGTCGTAGTAAAGCACACGACGACCCAGTTGGTCTATGACGTCATATAATTTTAGACGAGCCTGTGACGTCGTGAAAGCAGCAATAAAAACATTTGAAGATGCTACGCTTTCAACTAAATCCTCCTTTTCTACCCAATCTAGCAACACTATACTTTCTGCGATAATTTGAACGTCTACCACTTTTTTGCTCTGGTCGAAAAGAAGTTCGTAAAATTCGGACAAATCCGTAACGAATGTACTTTTCCTCATCCCTGACCTTTGACCGAATTTACCCCAAAAAGAATTGAGCGAAATTTTAGCCACAGCACGCAAACCGGGATTCTTCTCGATCTTATCGGGTTCGAGCCGAATCCCTTCTGTTTCGAGATACGAGTTAACGTACCGTTCCTTATCTTCTTCACTCTGTACCCACTCGGGCCAACCAGAGGATTCCTGTTTAATTTTCAAGAATGTGTCTATGTACCCCGTGAACAGTCCATTTTCGGGCTTTTCGGCTGTATATTGTGCCGTTTTGCTGAAGTGGTAAACTTCATAAATTTTCAGTATTATATACCCCATTTCCACGGCTTTGGATATTTCTAAAGTGACCCATGTCCCTGTCAAGGCCCTGTCATCGTTACTGTGTTCGCAGTGTGACTGACCTGTTTCGCAACAGGTCCTGCATAGCGGAAACAAAAGTTTATCCGCCGGTCTATAGGGCAATACCGGGTGATATAAACCTCTAGGGGGTAAAATTTTGAGTTTAGCAAAGCCTACGTACTCGTTAATACTCTTAAAATTTGAAGTAATGACCTGGGGATAGCCCTTGGGATACAAACCATACTTATTTATACTCGGATAAAGAGACGTGAAGTCTAAGTACCGTATCTCGTCGCCTTGTCGAACCTCGTGGAACAATTTGGTACAGTTTGTCCGACCTCCAAAGAAAGCGTCCCTAGGATTTAACCGAGTTTGTATATCCAAAGTTTTAACGAAGTCCTGCAGTTCAATATCTGCAGACATTTGTCGATCGAATTGGCATTCCCAAATCGATACATAATTGAAACCTTTCGCTTCTAAGTAGCGTTTCTTACGCTGAACTAAACCGTTCAATTGACCCATGGTAGCGTCGAGTTTAGTGTTATGTATATGGCTCTTATAACAGCGGTTACAGCCGTGAAAAAAGCAACCATTGAATTCATAGCACGTCTTCGTTTCCTCCTCCCACCCATCTAACTTGTACTTGCCCTCAACTTTCTCTGCGCCGTTTAAGGCGTGTTCAATATTGAGGTGTTCTCCATTATTGGAAGCCTGATGCATGACCCATTTCAACCAGAGAATAGACTTGCGCGAGTACTGGTCTTGCGTTATTCCTTCAGCCGGTACTTTGGCCACTGTATTACGCTTCAGGAACAGGACCCTGTACATAGCGAAGCATACGCTGGCTACGGTAATCTGATTGAAGGGATCGACGCCGTGTAACTGTTTGGTCTTTTTAGACTTTTTCAGCGTTTTTGTACGCTTACTCAAATTTAAAATCATTTTCCTAAATTTCAAACAGCAGAGGCGTAAAATTTGAACATCTGAACTGGTGTATTCATAAATTTCTTTTTTGAAATCAAAAACCTTATCCCCTTGTTCAGCGTGCCATTTCAAGAATTTTTCTCTGTTGGAGGGGGACATGTCATCGGGATCGTAAAACGATGCGTCCGGCGTAGGGCCGACGTAATCTTGGTGTTCTGGCGAGTTAAATCTATAAGGGAACCATCCTTTAGTCAACTCGGGAATTCCGAAAATTTTGGGGAAAGCCGCTAGACCGGAAGGAATAAAATTCAGACTGTCTATGAGCCGAATATCCAAAGGTGACACCTCTATACTCATCAGTTTACTCCCCGTATAAATTACCTGGGGTTTGATACAATTTTGGGTCAAGTAACGCATGACGAACACCCCATCGAAGCTTTTCATATTGTGTGCGATACATGTATATCCCTTGTTGTCTTTGCTAAAAAGCCAGCAGCAAAAATCGTACAGGGCGTTTGCCCCCTCAAAAATGTACTCTCTTTGCTTGCATTTAGAACAGGGAGTTTTAATGTCCTCTATTTCGAGGCAGGCTTTGCATGTTTTATGAGCAATGCAGTAATTCACAACGTGCTCGTCCGTATTTTGCATCGTCTCCATATCGAAGAAGATAAAGTCCGAAATAGGCTTCTTTGGAGTTGTGGGTTTAATAAAGCAATTGTGTTTTTTAACGAAGTATTTACTGCAAGATCGACAAAACTTTTCCCAGCATTTATGCTTCTCGGGAGGACGAATGAACCTGTCTCTTAAGACCTGACATTTCGAACATTTATAAAATTTGGCACAAGTGGAGGGGTACTCGTCAAGCGTTACCACGTTTTTCCTTTCTGTCTTATGAATTTTGAAACACTCGTCATTGTTACAAGTACGATTGCAATCTGGACAATTCCGAGAATTATCTTCACGGCAATCGTACCTGTGGCAAATCGAGCATTTGCGTTTGCAAATATGGTGATCCTCATTATAATAAGGAACCATACAATCGTGACAGAAATGACCGTATCCGTAAAACGCCGACGGGGATGTGATTGCGTGAAAGTGATCGCCCACCAAGTAGAGATACAAATTTGTATCGCTACGGATGGTAGGCGATCCTTTATATACGACAGTATTCAGTTTGTCGGCGCTGATGACTACTATTTTTGTATTAATAGCGTCTTCGAATTTAGGAATATCCGATAAAACGCAGGGTTGGTCTTGCGAAACACCGGCTTTAACGCACAGTGTTTTCGCCATTTTTTCCTGAAGCGGCCTGTTACCTCTGCGTATGTATTCATAGTTTTTTGCTTTTTCGGTAAAAGCTTTGCATACGACAATAGCTCTAGCGGCACACATACGATCATCCTCGTTATGTATTTGCACGATGCTCTTTTTGTTGGCGATATCGAACGACAAGTTCGTGAATTTTGTACCACGACCCCCTACAGGTAGCGCTATAGTAGCTACATGAATTTGAAAGCTTTCCTTAAGCAGGAGTTCGTCGGACGATTGCAGCACCTTTTCGATTTCTGCCAAAATAGTTTCGACGGTGACTCCTGTCAAAGGTTTTAGATCTAAAATAATAGGTGTTTGCAAACCTTGTTGATTAATGAAAATCCTGACCAGGTCGCCACCTGATAGGCCTCGAGTTGCTCGTGCCAAGACTTCTTTCAAAGCCTCAGCAATAACGTTTAGATGTTGTGACCACCTCGTATTGTTAAAGCTTGGATTTAATTTAATGACGAACATAGACTCTCTAACATTAAACTCTTTGTTGAAAAGTCCGGGCCGTTCCGTTATCTTGAACTCCTCCTCCTCATCCCCGAGTCCTCCCCCCGTCTGTGATGGTAACCCCCCAATCAAATCGATAGCCCTGGCCAACACATCATCGTCGATAGAACTGTAAAAAAGCATACATATTTGTTTTGTTTTTTCGCTGGAGATTATCGTATGTATATAATTATTGTTGCACGTGTTGTTGTTGTTGTTGTTGTTGGCGTGTTCTCGTTGTTAATGACAACGTCTTGAAAGCCTAGGTGAAGGAGTATGTCATAAACGGAGAGACGGTGTTGTTGTTGTTGTTGTAGTTGTGTTGTTGTTGTTGATGTTAATGACAATGTCGTGAATGCCACGGCTAAGAAGTATGTCGTAAATTAAGATTGGGGTGAAAGGACGGATGTCGTAAAATAAATTGGTGAGGGGAATGTCGTAAACGGGAATGCCGTAAACCGGAGTAACCATTGTTGTCGCTGATATGGGCAATGTCGTGAAATCATTGATATAGGGGGTATGTCGTAAACGGGGATGCCGTAAACTAGAGTAACCAGTGTTGTTGGATGGAAGTGCTGTTGTAAAGCGATTATGTTATACATATACCATGAACAGAGTGGTGCAATAAATATTACGCTATGATACTCGTCAGTATATACGCAGTCGATATATATTAACTATAATCGAAGGAATAGAGCCTCCCAATAATGATCAAACCCCACTAAAACTGATGACGTCATCAATTATGGCCCTGATATGACGAATGCGTCAGTTACACACTGCTTGATGCGTTATGTGTACGAATGCGTATATATATATATATTTTAGAGTACTTTAGCGGAACTTTATAATGTTATAGGCATGCTGAAGAAGATCAGATCTGAAGTAATATAGTTGCTAGGTTTTGCCCCCGGGTCAGCTGCTTTCGGGAAATTTGGAAATTACGCCTCAAATATAATAATATGTAGTATTTATCATTACGGTTAGTAATTAAACTATAGATACGTTTTCACGAGCCAACCCCTCTTATATTAATTCAGACCTTAAGTAAAATAAACATGTGCACCTACCTTAACGCCTCTTCGATGTCGCACCAATCTTCTTCGTTATCTTGTGATAAAACAGTGTTCGAATCAGTTATTGGGCCAATGTCAGTATCATCAACAACGTTTATGTTCTCAGGTTCACAGGTCTTTTGTGTATCATCAACTGGGTTTGCTATGACGTC
>JAVTVY010003604.1:0-41079 GCA_036873755.1 Hanleya hanleyi
GTTCTGAGACGGCTCTCTGAGCCGCCCTTCGAACCCATCGGCACCTGTGAGTTGAAGTTTCTATCTTACAAGACTGTATTTCTGATTGCCTTTGCCTCTGCCGCCCGCGTATCAGAAATCCATGCCTTGGACTTCAGGTCTTTGAGATACAACCCTAAGTGGACCTGGGTGGCGTTATCTACTCTCCCGGATTTTGTTGCGAAGAACCAGTCCCTCTACGACAATCTTCCGAGAGAGTTCGTCATCCCGGCTCTGTCCAACATCCTGTCCGCGGTTGTTGACGATGACAGAGTCAGAGCTCTCTCCTGTTACCTGGCACGTGTGGAGCATATGAGAGCTGGGCGGGTGCGTCTTTTCATCCCGTTTGGGCCCTCTTCCAAGCAGGAGATATCTAAAAATACTATATCTTCCTGGCTTGCCAAGACTATTCGTTTTGCGTACACGGACGTATCACCTGAGGTTATCTCCTTGTCCAAGGTCTCCGCCCATGAGGTCAGGGCCATGGCGGCATCCTGGCCTCTATGGACCAATAGATCCGTGTCCGACATAATGAGGGCCTGCTACTGGAGGAGTAATGTTACCTTCGTGTCTCACTACCTCCGGGATCTGACCCTCCAACGACGGGACATCTTCTCACTGGGACCCCTGGTGGCTGCCCAGTCAGTTGCGGACCCGTCTACGCACTAGACCTCCTAGTGATTTTACCATTTTTTAAAATCTGGTAAGTGTCTGCTCTCCCCAAATTTTCAAAAAGGGGGGGGGGGGGCGGGAGGTTTTGGTCTAGTGCTTGTCAGCCATTCACTAGGCCCGCTTATATGTATATATTAGGGCTGGTGATTATATCAATGGCCATACCGTCATGTTATATGTCTTTATGGCACTCGATTATCTCGCTGACTCCTGTTTTGCCTTGCGGCCTATGCTTGAGAACTTTTCTGTTTGACCACTATTTCCCTCCTCCTGCTATGATATTCTAGCAATAAGGTATGTGAAGGTAAGTTTTACAGCGTAGGAAATATGAAAAATTTGAAAATCAATTTTCCTATTTCTAAGCTAAAACTTACCTTCACATACTGTGATGGCCCTCCCAGCCTCCCCGCTAATGGGTTATTCACACTGCGATTGAATAGGAAAGAAGGAAGTGACGTGGTCAGACAGAGAGGATTCTGGGTACTCGCGCATGGGCATTGGGGCATTACAGGGACTATTTCTTTTGGTTCTGTGGTAAGGTTTTACAATGGGGCAATCGCGTAGGAACACGATAGCTAAGCAATAAGGTATGTGAAGGTAAGTTTTAGCTTAGAAATAGGAAAATTGATTTTCAAATTTTTCATTTTGGGAGCGTGGTTGGTGACCCCACCGAACTGAGTGTCTGCCCTTCTCCTTTTCTTCATGACCCCGCTCCATCCCCTTCTTCCAATAACATAATTAACAATGGTAATGAGCCCCTGTGGAAAAAATTGCCTCTGCACAGCCCTGCATCACAGTTGGCTGTTCCCGTCCATAACTGGCTACCATAAGAAGTACTTTAGGAAGTACAGATAAATTGAAAAGTATGTATTCCTGGTGCCCGATTTTCAGATATTATCATAGGATGCCTACTGGAGTTTCAGAAAATTTCAAGAAAACGTTTCCCTGCCTGAAACTTAACCTACTTGACTGAACTTAACCTACTTTGTCAAGGTCATATATGGCTTATTATGATATAACATGACAAAATATAGCTAGGCTTTCCAAATTAATACTATGTTATATATCGGGCGATGGTCGAGAGTTGTTTTTATATGTTTTGTTTTTATATTGCGGTATATCCCATGCTATATAATGCTAATTCCATTTAAATTCAATACATCTCAATGCAACTGGAGATTAATTGGCAATATAGCCACTATGGATACACACTTTAATAATAGATTGACGGCACACTGACGCAAGTCCATGACATGCATGAGCGTGAATGCTTGAATGCTGCCAAAATCAACGGTGGACATGGCCGAGCCAGCTATAGTCCCTTAGGTTAATCCGCTACACCCTGCTGTGTCGGCGTCGTACATTGAATACTTTCATCATCCGAAATTGTGCCTCCTATTTTATTCCTCCATAGTCTTTGTTCAATGCGACTGCAGGGCAGTTAAATTAGTTAATCCATCCACCCTATCGGAAATCGATCACCCACGATTTTTGGAGAATAATACAATCGGAAGTTGTAATAATTCAAATACCCCTGGAGACCGTTGCACGAACTGTGCGTAAGCCTAAGTCCATGCGTAAGTCATACTTAGCGTGAACGTAGCTACGCCGACCCGTGTCACAAAGGCTTTAAAGTTACGCAAAGCCGTAAGTTATTGCGTAATTTTACGTCTGCCCGAGAGTATGCTTAGCGTGAGCGCAACTTTGCTTGCATGTAACCATGCCTGTAGTAGATTAATGATTGCGTACGCCTACCCGCCGCCAGCAATCTTGTCACAAGTCCTCCGGAAGATCCAAGCACAGCCCTGCGCGGTCTACCTTGTGGCTCCGTGGTGGCCCACTCGCCCTTGGTTTCCAGACCTGATGGATCTTCTCATAGACGTACCTCGTCGGCTGCCGCTTTGGTGGAACCTGCTTCGTCAGCCGAGATCCAGCCTGTATCACTCGAATCCCGGTCTATTTCAACTGACCGCGTTCAAGTGCTCCAGCATCAGCTCGTTGAGGCTGAATTTTCTGTCGAAGCGTCCGAAAGGATGGTCCGGTCCACCAGAGCATCAACGACTGCGGTGTACCAGAACAAGTGGAAGTCCTTCGCTACCTGGTGTTTTGGACGTGGAATTGTTCCAACCTCTGCCACTGTTCACCAGGTAGCAGACTTCCTTTTGCATCTGTTCCATGACAGGCAGCTTGTTCCGGCCACGGTCGACGGCTATCGGTCCGCTATCTCCAGGGTACTTCAATTGACCACAGGTGTCAACCCATCACTCGACGTCAACCTTTCTGCCCTTCTTCGTTCCTTTCGGGTGGAGAGGCCTACTCCGACGCCGCAGCTTCCTAAATGGGATTTGGCTCTGGTTCTGAGACGGCTCTCTGAGCCGCCCTTCGAACCCATCGGCACCTGTGAGTTGAAGTTTCTATCTTACAAGACCGTATTTCTGATTGCCTTTGCCTCTGCCGCCCGCGTATCAGAAATCCATGCCTTGGACTTCAGGTCTTTGAGATACAACCCTAAGTGGACCTGGGTGGCGTTATCTACTCTCCCGGATTTTGTTGCGAAGAACCAGTCCCTCTACGACAATCTTCCGAGAGAGTTCGTCATCCCGGCTCTGTCCAACATCCTGTCCGCGGCTGTTGACGATGACCGCGTCAGAGCTCTCTCCTGTTACCTGGCACGTGTGGAGCATATGAGAGCTGGGCGGGTGCGTCTTTTCATCCCGTTTGGGCCCTCTTCCAAGCAGGAGATATCTAAAAATACTATATCTTCCTGGCTTGCCAAGACTATTCGTTTTGCGTACACGGACGTACCACCTGAGGTTATCTCCTTGTCCAAGGTCTCCGCCCATGAGGTCAGGGCCATGGCGGCATCCTGGCCTCTATGGACCAACAGATCCGTGTCCGACATAATGAGGGCCTGCTACTGGAGGAGTAATGTTACCTTCGTGTCTCACTACCTCCGGGATCTGACGCTCCAACGACGGGACATCTTCTCACTGGGACCCCTGGTGGCTGCCCAGTCAGTTGCGGACCCGTCTACGCACTAGACCTCCTAGTGATTTTACCATTTTTTAAAATCTGGTAAGTGTCTGCTCTCCCCAAATTTTCAAAAAAAGGGAGGTTTTGGTCTAGTGCTTGTCAGCCATTCACTAGGCCCGCTTATATGTATATATTAGGGCTGGTGATTATATCAATGGCCATACCGTCATGTTATATGTCTTTATGGCACTCGATTATCTCGCTGACTCCTGTTTTGCCTTGCGGCCTATGCTTGAGAACTTTTCTGTTTGACCACTATTTCCCTCCTCCTGCTATGATATTCTAGCAATAAGGTATGTGAAGGTAAGTTTTACAGCGTAGGAAATATGAAAAATTTGAAAATCAATTTTCCTATTTCTAAGCTAAAACTTACCTTCACATACTGTGATGGCCCTCCCAGCCTCCCCGCTAATGGGTTATTCACACTGCGATTGAATAGGAAAGAAGGAAGTGACGTGGTCAGACAGAGAGGATTCTGGGTACTCGCGCATGGGCATTGGGGCATTACAGGGACTATTTCTTTTGGTTCTGTGGTAAGGTTTTACAATGGGGCAATCGCGTAGGAACACGATAGCTAAGCAATAAGGTATGTGAAGGTAAGTTTTAGCTTAGAAATAGGAAAATTGATTTTCAAATTTTTCATTTTGGGAGCGTGGTTGGTGACCCCACCGAACTGAGTGTCTGCCCTTCTCCTTTTCTTCATGACCCCGCTCCATCCCCTTCTTCCAATAACATAATTAACAATGGTAATGAGCCCCTGTGGAAAAAATTGCCTCTGCACAGCCCTGCATCACAGTTGGCTGTTCCCGTCCATAACTGGCTACCATAAGAAGTACTTTAGGAAGTACAGATAAATTGAAAAGTATGTATTCCTGGTGCCCGATTTTCAGATATTATCATAGGATGCCTACTGGAGTTTCAGAAAATTTCAAGAAAACGTTTCCCTGCCTGAAACTTAACCTACTTGACTGAACTTAACCTACTTTGTCAAGGTCATATATGGCTTATTATGATATAACATGACAAAATATAGCTAGGCTTTCCAAATTAATACTATGTTATATATCGGGCGATGGTCGAGAGTTGTTTTTATATGTTTTGTTTTTATATTGCGGTATATCCCATGCTATATAATGCTAATTCCATTTAAATTCAATACATCTCAATGCAACTGGAGATTAATTGGCAATATAGCCACTATGGATACACACTTTAATAATAGATTGACGGCACACTGACGCAAGTCCATGACATGCATGAGCGTGAATGCTTGAATGCTGCCAAAATCAACGGTGGACATGGCCGAGCCAGCTAGTCCCTTAGGTTAATCCGCTACACCCTGCTGTGTCGGCGTCGTACATTGAATACTTTCATCATCCGAAATTGTGCCTCCTATTTTATTCCTCCATAGTCTTTGTTCAATGCGACTGCAGGGCAGTTAAATTAGTTAATCCATCCACCCTATCGGAAATCGATCACCCACGATTTTTGGAGAATAATACAATCGGAAGTTGTAATAATTCAAATACCCCTGGAGACCGTTGCACGAACTGTGCGTAAGCCTAAGTCCATGCGTAAGTCATACTTAGCGTGAACGTAGCTACGCCGACCCGTGTCACAAAGGCTTTAAAGTTACGCAAAGCCGTAAGTTATTGCGTAATTTTACGTCTGCCCGAGAGTATGCTTAGCGTGAGCGCAACTTTGCTTGCATGTAACCATGCCTGTAGTAGATTAATCTAATGACGTAGAACTTGTCAAATTTTATGTATCTTATAAAATGTTTATATTTTATGTTCTTTTACTTTTTCTCTCCCTAGCATACGATCTCTCAAAGACAATGTGCAGTATTTCGCACCTCCTTTCACAAAAGAGCGAATACAAGAGTTACGATCCTTAGCCTCAAACGCAGATTGCTTTGACGTGTAATTAGCGATGTTAAATATTTACAAAGTCCATTGTCAACTATGATTATAGAACACTGATCGAAACCTTGTATCCAATACTAATTAAACATAAATTCCAAGTGATATTTATTGCAGAGGCAAAAGTCTGGAACTTACGCATTGCGTAAATTGATATGTAATAGGTCAATTCCACGTCACTCGCGTTACATTTTTGCACCATTTTGGTTATATTATACCCCACCTGCCTCCAACAAAGAAAGTATACATGCACACATAATGCATAAAGACAACCTAGGCCCCAAAGTATTCATACAAATTTAAAGTGCTGTAATTGCATTTAAAACTTTTATTTAATTCAAATTTGCGTACTCGTCACTCGCGTTACAGCAAAAAGGACATGGAAATTTTAGCCATAACTTCATTCTTGAATTAAGCTCAAGCCTTTACACACAGATGACAATTTAGTGGATCTGTTAGTACCCTGTAGACCTCTTGAAATAACAATGCAATTAGGAATCCACTAAGTTGTTCCAATGTGTAACAGCTTGCTCGAATAACTTCAATGTCTCGTCACTCGCGTTACGTCACTCGCGTTACCCCCCAGTTGAGGATACCAAAGTTTGAATGTTAGTGAACATTAAACACCACAAAACATAAAATTATGTTGTGCCATAAAAACAGATCTCAGATACAGTATAACTGAACAGAACTTTGTACACTTTATGTTCATCTCAGAAAAGGACATACATTTAACCTGCTTAAGGAAGTTCTGGAAATGTGAAGGACGAGCAAGTGTTTGAAAGAACTGGACCATCTAACTTTCTAACAATTTGTTCCCGGTGGTAATAAAAAGAATCACAGGGTGTAGGCAACTTCCAGGTATTGCCGGCTCCTGTACGGATCATCACGGATATGAAATACTCGTTCTCGATGATACTGAGTATTTCACCTGGGTACACATCTTGGTCATACTTCACCAGACACCAATCCTTCACATGGAGAGTACCAATATCCGAGTCATTTAACGACACCTATGACGTCATAGTATCATCCCAACTGCAGATTATTTTTCAAGAATCGTCTCCCAGCCTGAGCCACTATATTATTTTCACACATGCATAGTCCCTTTAGTCAATTAGTGCAGTGAAGAGACTCACTTGATGTTGCTTCCAGTGAGCACTTTGAATTGTAATAGTGAGGGTGTAAAACAAATTGTTTTACGTGAGACATTGTAGATCACAACACTGCTAACATTTGAACATGAGACGCCACATTCCAAGACCTAAATGACCGGTCAGAGCATCAAACTCGAATTCCAGATGAGTCTGGACTGAAAAAGACCTCCCATGATGAATATCGTTTGATAAATAATTAAAAGTAATTCCAAAAGGTATTCTTGAAATCGAAAATATAAACCAGAGAATTATGTCAAATAAATAAAACATTTATTTTTTTCGAAAATAAATTAAGGTACATGTTGTCATTTTAACAGAAAATTTAAGCTATGAGAATAGAGTACTATTAGATTTTAAAAAATGCAAAACTAGAGAAAAGAAAACATAAAATGTACGTATTTATATTGAGAAAGCATATGTTTGGAAAACTTTCAATAAAGTATAAAAGAGGAATGCAGTTGCAATATCACCCAGCTAGTAATACAGATATTATAAATTGGTATAACTCCTAGTTAATTCAATTACAATGCAACTGTATATAAACTCACTAATATCAGTTGGTCAGCCATGAAATATAAAATAACGAACAGGTGAAGGAATTGCCAAAATTCCGAAATATGTCCCTTGGTCGAAATGAACTCTGCTAAAATGCTGGCCTATTAACTAACCCTAATGGATGTTCAGCTATGTTTGCAACTATGCCTGAATAATTCCATGGAATTTAGTTGAGTGAAAGGGTGGACCACACAATTCAAAGTTGGATACAATTGAGATGCCAAATAGCAGATGACAGGAAGCACATGCAGTGTGAGCAGGATCACAATAATTCTGGGTATTTTTCTTTGGCATTTATATAATCACATGTTTAAAGTATTTATATTTCTGTCACGCCTTATCCAGCATGTCATGACTTAACAAAAATTGGAATTTGAAAATAGTAACTTCCACCAGATAGCGTCACTCGCGTTACACTCCGTCACTCGCGTTACATTGTCACTCGCGTTACTAGATTTGGCGCTACCAGTGGAAGAAGTCACATGGTGTAGGAACTCAAAACTATGGTCATATATTCATGACAACTGACAGAAGCAGTGATAGAAGTAGCTCAATTAAACTTGAAGTTTTTTGTCTAATAAAAGAAAAAGTAGCATTTATCGTCACTCGCGTTACATAACTGTGACTCCATGCAAAATTTACAACGTGTGACAATATTTACAAATACCTGCTGAATTTTTTAATGATTTTTCAAGACACCATTAACCACTAATGTAAGTAAAAAAAGAAATCCTCCATTCTGCAGCTAAACAATGGTAATAAAATCTAATCAATTTTGTGAGATAATTGAAAGCAAAAATAAGAAAATTTGATCCTGGAACTTCAAAACGCCCCAGGTTGGAAAATTCTACGGCAATCTTACTGAATTTTTAGATTTTACCTCTATACTGTATCACCATTATAAAACAATCTCATTGTGGCACATTCTCAAGATTTTATTTTTTGGCTTCATGTCCCAAGTAGCATGGAATTGACCAATAACGTCTGCCTTGCGTCAGGTTCGTGAAACGTGTGTAGAGCCGGGCGTAGTGTGAGCGCAACGCAGGTATAAGTGCTACGTCGATCGTAACTTACGCAAGTTTCGTGCAACGATCCCCTGATTTCCAGTAGATCCCGTTTGTAAAAAAAAAAAAAAAAAAAAAAAAATTATCGCACTCATGCTAAATGTGCCCTGTTGACATGTCAATGGCGCCGCAGTGGGGGAAAAAACCTGTGATGGACGAAGTAAGACCATATGTAGGATGTCTAGACCTATCACAGTCTAATCATATGAACTTGCAACTGTTCAATTGAAGTCTGGAACTTCTAATCTAGGAAAGGATTTTTAAGACCATCGCACGCAGATGCCATTACTTCATGGTAAAGGGAGACTACTCTGTTGTCGGGGTAGTTCAGCTCAATATGCTCGAGTATTCACAAACTCCAATTAGCTGAAATTAGAATTGTATTTAATCACACCCGTGGCCACTTGAATAGAATTTCAGACAACTCAATTATACGCTGACACAGTTTTCAAAACTACATGCTAGTGTTTGAAACTGGACCCTTGCTGATTCATTCGCTGAATACCCGACATTGGGGAATTGCCACTTTTCAGTCATTTGCAATAAATCGATCACCTCTCTGTTTTACCACCTCAAATATCTCTTCTGATGATCAATTTAATAGGGGAATTACCGTATACATGTATGGAAGTTATATCGCTGGGCAGACTATATCCTGTTGATGTCATACACAAGTACATGTATCATATTCATAGTTTATTGCTAGTTCAACAAGCTAAAACCTACTGACATTTAATTTTGTGATATTGAAAAACATTGTCAATATCACAAAATTAAATGTCAGTAGGGTTTAGCTTGTTGAACTGAGTTTATTGCATGCACTGTACTCATATATTGATTAGTTTTTACTTTCTTTGTAGATTCAGCGAAATATTCATTTCCTGTCCAGGTTCGCCCAGTCTGAAAGATTCTCTCCACTCTTGCGAGAACTGGCTGTTCTGAGACAAAATGTTCCGAAGGGTTTTGAGAAGTTCTTCCCCGGTCAGGCAAAGAAAACCCCCCCGAAGTCAAGTAGTTCAAAACCACCACCAAAAGGTAGCAGGGACATTTCAGTTGTCCATTTCCCAGTTTCCTGGTGTTACTCGATCACCAGCACCAGGGATGGTACAGACCAAACAGGCCAAGCAATGCTTTACCTTGCATATATATAACCTAGGCACTTACGGAAAACAACGGGAAATGTTGATTGCATACATGTGAAAACAGATGGAAAGACATGAAATAAAATTGTCATACATGCCGAACCTATTATTATTAGGGGGTCTTTAAGTATTGCGTTCCGTACGCAAGAGGGGGAGGGGGGGTATGTTACAGGCCGTACACCTTGTGTGCAGGGAGAGGGGAGGGGTCAAAGCCACAATGTATGCAGTTTCCGCGTACGCAACTTGCGTCACTCATCAACAGCAACGCAGAGGAAACCCCCAATGGAAATCCGCGAATATAGTTAGCCTTGTCATTAATGCTTGGGAGAATTCTCAAATGGCAGCCACGTGGCGTAAATGCGATTGCTCTGTGGTCGGTACAGGCTGTCTTTTCTGACAGGCACGCAGAGTAAACGACGATGTTTCTGGAATATTAAAGCTATAGGTATGTGTTCATGACACATGATCTTCCCTATGGACAGCTATTAAACTTAACCATTTGAAGGTTAAGAAATAAAATTTACGAATTTGTTTGCATAATTTGGCAATAGCTTCGAAAAGTTTTACCCGGCGAACTTGAGCGTCTGCCCGATGTTATTGGTGGCACATACGGGAAATTTCGCAAGTATACAGGCCACATTACAGGAGACCTTACCATTCTTTGGTTTAGTTTACCGTAAAAGATGTGTTGATTTTACGGGAAGTTTCCACGATATACCGACACTGCGTTTCGATATCTTTCTTTGAAAACCCTTACTGTCCAGAAGTGTCTTTGAAGTAACTTTGAAGTAACTTTAAAGTGTGGGCATATTTTAACCTTGAAGTGCTACGCTCAGAGTCAGAAGTGTGCTTGCAGTGTGGGTATTGTTTTGTGGCAATGCCATATAAGGGCATTGAAGTCACAATGAAGTCACTTGGAAGTACTTTAGAAGTGTGCTTCAAATATGTTAATTAAGTACTGCAAAGGCACTTCATCCACCCTTCCACAGAAGGGTAACCTTCAAAGGCACTTCTGAAGTGCTCTTGAAGTACCTAATTAGAATATATGAGGTAATTCAATGTCCTTATATGGCAAGGCACTTCATCCACACTTCTACAGAAGGATACCTTTCATATGCACTTCTGAACTGCTCTTGAAGTACCTTATTAGTATCATAGCAAATTCGTGTAATGAAAGGTATGTATATATTGTGCAAGAAGATGTCCATAAACATACCCACTCTCCTGGTATGTTCTGACCCGACATTGCCTGAATATTTACTGTGGTCATATTCACAGTTCCGTAAATATATGTAGTATATATATACGTCAGAGCAATGTTTCGTGATAATTTCGGGAGTTATCTTCGATAACTCCACAGGCATATCTCTCTTCAGGGGCCGCCTTTTAATACAGGAGGGTGTTAGCCATCAAATCTTCGATTTGCGTAGCAGTTCCTTTAAGTTTCTCCTCCTCTTTAATCATCCGTTAGAAGTCAGAAATACTATTCCTATTTCCAGTGACTGGTGTTGGTATAGAAGAAAAACCCTTGGGCAGCAGTAAGAGGTCGTCATGGGACAGCCTCAGTTTAGAGATGTTTCTGATGTATGTCATGGCTAATGCAATTTCCACATATCTCAGCATATTTCATATGTTTACTTTTCTTGGGTCGTTGTTTCTGTAGAGATGTGTAGTTTTCATTCTGCCTCTTCGAGTCAGATCGAATTCAGTAGAGTCAGTAATTAGCTTCGAAGATCTGTGTAAATTTCTCCCTCTTTCAAACACAAAAGCCGGAGGGTATGGACATCAGTAGGTTGTCGTCATCGGACCGCCTCAGTATAGAGTTGTTTCTTATGTTAGTCTTGGCTAGTACCAATCTCGCTTCGCGAGATCCTTATCGACATTTTTCAACATATTTCATATGTTTACTTGTCTTGAGTCGTTCCTGTTCTTTTCTGTTGATGGTATTCCTGTCTAATAAGTTCCCATTAGACAATTGTATGGCACATTAGGTTTAGCACCTTTTTATGCGTTGAGTTGATATCGATCTCAGGGATTTCGACGTAATGTTTGTTGTCATACAGCTGAGCGTAGGCTTCAGCTATATATCGATCATTGTCTAGAATAACAGTCGTGTTATTCTTATCCAATTTGGTGATAACTATAATTCAAGTTATCGGACCTCAGTTTACTGAGCGACTTCCGCTCCCCCGTAGATAGATTATCTCCGTATACGCTTCGCGTATATGAAGTTAGCCCAAGTCTTGTGGCATACAGATAATTCTCCGTGCTGTTCAATCCAAGTGGTGACTGGAATTCGGATTTGCCGTAAAATGGATGTGTCTTTTGGATTGGTGTAGAATCGGAAAATCGTTCACTGCATCGCATGTTCTTGGTCATCCGTTTAAAGTCAGAAGCTTGGCTAATGCCAATCTCGCTTCGCGAGATCCTTATCAACATTTTTCAACATATTTCATATGTTTACTTGTCTTGAGTCGTTTCTGTTCTTTTCTGTTGAGGATATTCCTGTCTAATAAGTTCCTATTAGACAATTGTATGGCATAGTAGGTTTAGCACCTATTTATGCGTTGACTTGATATCGACATTTTTCAACATATTTCATATGTTTACTTGTCTTGAGTCGTTTCTGTTCTTTTCTGTTGAGGGTATTCCTGTCTAATAAGTTCCTATTAGACAGTTGTATGGCATATTAGGTTTAGCACCTATTTATGCGTTGACTTGATATCAGTCTCAGGGATTTCGACGTAATGTATGTTATCATACAGCTGAGCGTAGGCTTCAGCTATATATACATCATTGTCTCGAATAACAGTGGTGTTATTCTTATCCAATTTGGTGATAACTATAATTCAAGTTATCGGACCTCAGTTACTGAGCGACTTCCGCTCCCCCGTCGATAGATTATCTCCGTATATACGCTTAGCGTATATGAAGTTGGCTCAAGTCTTGTGGCATACAGATAATTCTCCGTGCTGTTCAATCCAAGTGGTGGCTGGAATTCGGATTTGCCGTAAAATGGATGTGTCATTGGAATAGTGTAGAATCGGACAATCGTTCACTGCATCGCATGTTCTTGATCATCCGTTTAAAACGTTGAAGCGTCTAGTTTTCATTCTGCCTCTTCAAGTCCGATTGAATTCAGTGAGGAGTCTGTAAAATCTGTAAATTGGCTGCGAAGATCTGCGTAGGTGTTTTTGCATGGAACGGCGTATGGCTGCGAAGATCTGCGTAGGTGTTTTTGCATGGAACGGCGTATGATGACTAACTGAGTCAGTCATCATACGCCGTTCCATGCAAAAACACCTACGCAGATCTTCGCAGCCAATTTACAGATTTTACAGACTTCTCACTGAATTCAATCTGACTTGAAGAGGCAGAATGAAAACTAGACGCTTCAACGTTGTAAACGGATGATCAAGAACATGCGATGCAGTGAACGATTGTCCGATTCTACACTATTCCAATGACACATCCATTTTACGGCAAATCCGAATTCCAGCCACCACTTGGATTGAACAGCACGGAGAATTATCTGTATGCCACAAGACTTGAGCCAACTTCATATACGCTAAGCGTATATACGGAGATAATCTATCGACGGGGGAGCGGAAGTCGCTCAGTAACTGAGGTCCGATAACTTGAATTATAGTTATCACCAAATTGGATAAGAATAACACCACTGTTATTCGAGACAATGATGTATATATAGCTGAAGCCTACGCTCAGCTGTATGATAACATACATTACGTCGAAATCCCTGAGACTGATATCAAGTCAACGCATAAATAGGTGCTAAACCTAATATGCCATACAATTGTCTAATAGGAACTTATTAGACAGGAATACCCTCAACAGAAAAGAACAGAAACGACTCAAGACAAGTAAACATATGAAATATGTTGAAAAATGTCGATATCAAGTCAACGCATAAAGAGGTGCTAAACCTACTATGCCATACAATTGTCTAATAGGAACTTATTAGACACGAATAGCCTCAACAGAAAAGAACAGAAACGACTCAAGACAAGTAAACATATGAAATATGTTGAAAAATGTTGATAAGGATCTCGCGAAGCGAGATTGGCATTAGCCAAGCTTCTGACTTTAAACGGATGACCAAGAACATGCGATGCAGTGAACGATTTTCCGATTCTACACCAATCCAAAAGACACATCCATTTTACGGCAAATCCGAATTCCAGTCACCACTTGGATTGAACAGCACGGAGAATTATCTGTATGCCACAAGACTTGGGCTAACTTCATATACGCGAAGCGTATACGGAGATAATCTATCTACGGGAGAGCGGAAGTCGCTCAGTAAACTGAGGTCCGATAACTTGAATTATAGTTATCACCAAATTGGATAAGAATAACACGACTGTTATTCTAGACAATGATCGATATATAGCCGAAGCCTACGCTCAGCTGTATGACAACAAACATTACGTCGAAATCCCTGAGATCGATATCAACTCAACGCATAAAAAGGTGCTAAACCTAATGTGCCATACAATTGTCTAATGGGAACTTATTAGACAGGAATACCATCAACAGAAAAGAACAGGAACGACTCAAGACAAGTAAACATATGAAATATGTTGAAAAATGTCGATTATACTGAGGCGGTCCGATGACGACAACCTACTGATGTCCATACCCTCCGGCTTTTGTGTTTGAAAGAGGGAGAAATTTACACAGATCTTCGAAGCTAATTACTGACTCTACTGAATTCGATCTGACTCGAAGAGGCAGAATGAAAACTACACATCTCTACAGAAACAACGACCCAAGAAAAGTAAACATATGAAATATGCTGAGATATGTGGAAATTGCATTAGCCATGACATACATCAGAAACATCTCTAAACTGAGGCTGTCCCATGACGACCTCTTACTGCTGCCCAAGGGTTTTTCTTCTATACCAACACCAGTCACTGGAAATAGGAATAGTATTTCTGACTTCTAACGGATGATTAAAGAGGAGGAGAAACTTAAAGGAACTGCTACGCAAATCGAAGATTTGATGGCTAACACCCTCCTGTATTAAAAGGCGGCCCCTGAAGAGAGATATGCCTGTGGAGTTATCGAAGATAACTCCCGAAATTATCACGAAACATTGCTCTGACGTATATATATACTACATATATTTACGGAACTGTGAATATGACCACAGTAAATATTCAGGCAATGTCGGGTCAGAACATACCAGGAGAGTGGGTATGTTTATGGACATCTTCTTGCACCATTTGAGACATTTAAAAGGAAAGACTATCAGAAACAGAAATTATATATATATTATATTTAAACAATTGATAATAATGAAGAAGATAATATAAAGTATTCTTTAATGGGCATTTTTTGTTGCTGACATTATGTTAGAACTGATTCTTTTAAAAATATTTTCCCATTTTGTCCAATTTTACTATAAAATCATGGATTTGGACTGATTATAAAATCTGAATTTAACAAGATTTAATCATCTAATATGATACTATTTTGATAACACTAATATGTGAGAGACTGATATTATTAATATATTTATTTTATTCAAATGGGAACCCATGGTACAGATCACTGTCAAAGATCCAAAAAAGTTTTCACAGTTCTGAGTAATATGTCAGTATAACCACATGTGAATATTTTACACAGTTGCAGCTATTTTGAACTGTGAAGTACAAATCTGATGTTTAGTGGTTTCATGGAAATGAGATTTGATGTCACTGAGTGAAATAAAATCAGCCAACTTTAAGCTGGGATATTCCCAGAGCTAAATAAGATCATTGAAACTGTATGCATGTAGTTCTATAACTACAATAATGTTATGTAATGTTATAATGTTATGTTACTGTAAAAGTTTGTGGGAAAATTCCAATAATCTAGAAATCCTATTGGATTGAATCTTATTGGATTTTTCAGAATCTTATAGGAATTTTCAGAATCTGGTAGGATCATATAAGATATTTTTTTTCAAGGGGAAGTCCCCCAAGTTATGCTATAAAACTGACAAAGTCCAAGAAGTGTCTTTGAGGAGTACCTTGGATTATGCTGAACAATAACTAAGTCTCAGAAGTGTCCCTGAAGTCCCCCAAGTTTTGCTGAAGAACTGACAAAGTCCATGAAGTGTCTTTGAGGAGTCCCTTGGCTACTGCCTTTTTCTAATGAAGTACCTATGAAGTGTGCCAGTATTTTTCTCTGTTGTTGAAGTGCCTTTTCAGTGTACTCTTCAGAGGCACTTCTAGGCACACTTCACATGAAGTGTGACACTTCTGGACAGTAAGGGAATGCACAGAAAATAAAAATCTAGATATGTATTTTTCATCTCGAGTCACCTGATCATGAAAATGTAAATATCTTTTCTGTATCTTCAGTCGTTCTCTTGTGCTGTTTATCGGGTAACTTCTAACACGATTTGCTGGTGAGGTGTTGGAAACGTATACTCGTGAAGGGAGCGAATTTCAGAAGACATCCCGGCAAATCGTGTTACACGTTTTCTGGTAAACATTACAAGAAAATAACTGAAGATACAGAACTGATATTTGCGTACGTAAATTTACTTGAATAAATTGAAAGTGCAAATATTTAATATTTATGTCATTTGTATTTTTTTTTTAATGGAAACCGTACTATCTATAGTGTCTTTGTTTCTTGCCTCACAACCAATAAAAATTTATCAGTTTTGTCTTGGACTCAGTTATATACATTTAATACCTCTGAAAACTGAAATATATGTACATGGTTCCGAAGCAATGATCGGATCTTGTACATTCCTTTACTGTTCCAGGAGGTATGATAGCACTCCATTTCCAGTCTACAGACTGTGTCTTCAGTCTGCAGTATCCCTGAGTGGTCTCGAACTCGCGACCTTCGTGACAATTGCCGAACCACTCTAACCATTCGGCCACCGAATACTCTACAAGAGTCTCTCTTTAAACTAAATTTATACTTCGCACATGCACTTGTTATACTATGACGTCATTTGGCTATGTTTCATAATTCCTGCTTAGCTCCCCTGCATAGGGCTCTTCAGTGTCGGAGGGAGAATTGAATATGAGGTAAACACAGTCATCGAAATGTCAACCGTTTTAGTACTGAATAAGTAACAGCTGTTATAACAGTTTCTTACCCCATTTCTGTATGCTTTCATACCTGGTGTGTGTGGGGAGTTCCAGAAAATAGTAATCTTGTGTACTTTCATTTATAATTGTGGTTCCACTTGACAGAGGCTTCGAAGGATCCACCACCTCCATCAAAGTCAGCCAGTGAAAAGCAAACACCACTTGAAAAGAAATTTGAAATGACATTTTCTTTTGGCAAGTAAGTACACGTGTGTTCCTCCAAAGCTAAATAATTATCATTCTGATATGGTTTGGGCCATTTCTGTACCTCATTAAGGATGTCTGCTGGTGGTAAATCAAAGTAATTAACTTTTTGAATAATGTGTGTTTTTGCATTCATAATTGTGTAATATGAGGAAAAACAAAGAAGAAAGTATAGATTGGTGTGCATTTTTTAGCTGTAGGCAACATTAAGTGGACTGACCCATGCTCAATTTGATAACGAAGCATATTCATGAAAAATTCATATGTAGTATTTAACTTTTTCTTATATTCTAACTGTTTGCAGATAATCACAATGTCTATCAAAATTGATCAAATTGGATGGATGTTGCAACTTGCTGTGCAAAATTTTCGGCTAGAAGGCTTTCAAGGAAATCCCTATCTCTTAACTTAGGAAAGGGAGATAACCCAATAGAAAACAACGGGCAAAATGGCTGCCAAAGCCAAAAACCACGAGCGGACATCCTTAAGATCTGTTCTCCATGGTTCAAGGTGGTATCCTCCACATTAAACTTTCTAATTGATGTCTTGATTGGGTGTGATGGTATAGACCTTTTGATTGTTCACAACAATACTAGTCAGTAGTGTAGCTCAACTTTTTTTCAGGTGTTTGCCATCAGGGCAAGCTAAAAGTTTAAACTGGTTGCCCTGAATCAGATGTGGTTGCCCTCACATGGTGAATAAAAATATCAACGAGCCTCCTCAAACTATTCAATTGTGACAATATTTCCTGAATCCAGTATCTACAAATCCTCTTTGCTACTTTGCTCTCTCGTAAGCTTCATTTATAAGGGCCAATGTTATGATGGGAATAGACATTTGGTTCAGATGCACATGCAATTAGAAAGACATTTCTCAATCCACCAGGATTGGAGATTGTAATGATTTGACTGGAACCGAATCCACTTGCCATGTCGGGCAAGTACAAATTCAATTTCACTTGCCCCCAGCAGATTTTGGTTGCCACGGGCAAGTGGGCAAGTGTTAAGTTACACCACTCCTAGTAAGCAGGATAAGGGCTGACTAATCCGTGACATGAAGTTAATAATTCAGACAATACCCTCTTCTAATTATTCACACAGCAAAATTTTACTTCAGGCCGCTGTGGAGAAATTCTGCAAACATTCTACAAATTTCACTGGTTGTCTTTCCAGCTCTTGGGATGAATAACATATCCATGCCACAGTATTTAGCCTCGGTTGGCATAAATATGGATATTTTCTAAAAGTCTAAAAATGCTGTTCGAAAAATGAGAAGAAATATGGTACTGTCTCTCCTGATAGTAGCGGCATGTACATTGGTCCTAGTCTCTTTCCTATGTCTTAGCATTTTTTTTTTCACTATAGATAACTGACTTAAATATGGTAAAGTTTATTTTTCTATTCAAAGAAAGAACGATTATGCTTACATTTATGGGCATTTTGGCAACTTCAGGTCGAAAATACTCCAGTGACCTTTTTATCGAACCGCAAATCCGGCAGGGAGTCACTACTATTGTGGCAGATCATATTGTTGAAGGTTTTATAGTGCAAGTCCGATTATAGTGCAAGTCCGATATTAGATTTGATTAGTGTTGGCAAGTTTATATCAAAGCTTTAGGTATAATCACAGGTGTATAATTAAACCAGAACTATTTAAATATAACATTTGGTTCCTGTAACAATCTTGTAAACAGTTGGATGGGCAGGTGGGGTCTATTAGTTTTAATTTTTTTTTCCTTCTAACTTTTGCAAAATATCATGCCATTAATAGTCTATTGAAAAACACTTTATGTCAGAGAAATTAGTCTGATTATCAGGTCATGGTAGCATCCATGGCAGCCCTCGAAATTTGGCGCAAACAAAATGATTGTTCATGTGTCGGTTATTACGTGAATGCGCCTCTGGTACATATGCTCTGGTAACAAAAGTCCCAACCTATCCTCTGTTCACCATAATATCCACTGTGCAAACTTTGACCACATGGTATGTGTATTTCTGCATGCAAAATGGCTGAGCTGGTGTACTTTGGCTGCAATTTGTTTTAAAAGTGAAAGTTGCAACCTCCGCCCTGTTTGTATCGAATTTCTGTCCACAGTATAGACTACCATGTGGTAGATATGTGTCTGTCGGCCTGCAAAGACGGGGGCTGATTTCATGAACCCTCACTTGAGGCAATTTTCGCAATTGAAAGTTCAAGTGCACTTGAAACCTCACTTGACGAGTTTTTGCTTTTCATGAAAGTTCACTTGAACCTGAAATCGCACTTGAGTTCAAGTGTGGTGGGACCTCCCTTTGAAAACATACTTGAAATGACCAATATGAAGGGAGATCGTGTCGAATGCCCATGCATCATAATGCACGTACGGGCATTGGTCTTCATGTCATAGATCCAAAATGGCACAGACTTGTTTATTTGACACCTGAAATTCTACCAATTCGTCTCCTGCACATTAAGTATTTTGAGCATACTCTGATAATATGCAGGGGTTCAATCTATTACCAAACCGCACAAAAGAGTTCCAAAAAGTTCACTTCAAATATCACTTGACCAAGTGCAACCCTTGAAAAAGTGAAGTCCAGTGAGGTTTCATGAAATCAGCCCCTGGTTTGTCTATCCTCAGTACAGGGCCGATGTACTATTTAAGAAATAAAGACCGAGGAAGAGGTTTCAAATTTCCCTGGTGTTTATCTGGGAAATTTGAAACCGATTTCCGAGGTATTTATTATGTCTCCCCCCAACATATAACTATGTTGGGGGGAGACATCTAGTGTTTGTGCTGTCTGTCTGTCTGTGTGTCTGTCCGTCTGGATGTCTGGATGGATGTCTGTCCGTCCCCTTGCCTTGTCTGCAAGATATCTTGAGAACTACTGGATGGAATTTCACCAAACTTGGATGGAAGCTTCATTGGGATAGCCCCCTCATTTGATTAGGTTTTGGTGTATGTGCGTGCATTCATCCGTGTCCGGTGTCCGTCCGTCCGTCCATCTACTTGTACATGTATATACAGGCCTTGTCTGCAAGATATCTTGAGAACTACTGGACGGAATTTCACCCCACTTGGATGGAAGCTTTAGTGGGATAGCCCCCTCATTTGATTAGATTTTGGTGTGTGTGCGTGCATTCATCCATGTCCGGTGTCCGTCCGTCCGTCCATCTACTTGTACATGTATATACAGGGCTTGTCTGCAAGATATCTGGAGAACTACTGGATGGAATTTCACCAAACTTGGATGGAAGCTTCATTGGGATAGCCCCCTCATTTGATTAGGTTTTGGTGTATGTGGGTTCATTCATCCGTGTCCGGTGTCCGTCCGTCCGTCCATCTACTTATACATGTATATACAGGGCTTGTCTGCAAGATATCTGGAGAACTACTAGATGGAATTTCACCAAACTTGGATGAAAGCTTCATTGGGATAGCCCCCTCATTTGACTAGGTTTTGGTTTGTGTGCATGCGTTCATCCGTGTCCGGTGTCCGTCCGTCCGTCCATCTACTTGTACATGTATATACTGGCCTTGTCTGCAAGATATCTTGAGAACTACTGAACGGAATTTCACCACACTTGGATGGAAGCTTCAGTGGGATAGCCCCCCTCATTTGATTATGTTTTGGTGTGTGCGTGCATTCGTCCATGTCCGGTGTTTGTCCGTCCGTCCATCTACTTGTACATGTATATACAGGGCTTGTCTGCAAGATATCTGGAGAACTACTGGACAGAATTTCACCAAACTTGCATGGAAGCTTCATTGGGATAGCCCCCTCATTTGATTAGGTTTTGGTGTATGTGCGTGCATTCATCCGTGTCCGGTGTCCGTCTGTCCATCCATCTACTTGTACATGTATGTACAGGCCTTGTCTGCAAGATATCTTGAGAACTACTGGACGGAATCTCACTCCCTTGGATAGAAGCTATAGTGGGATAGCCCCCTCATTTGATTAGGTTTTGGTGTGTGTGCATTCATCCATGTCCGGTGTCCGTCCGTCCGTCTACTTGTACATGTATGTACAGGCCTTGTCTGCAAGATATCTTGAGAACTACTGGACGGAATCTCACTCCCCTTGGATAGAAGCTATAGTGGGATAGCCCATTCGAGGCAAGGTGGGAGGTTGGGGGAGACGTATGTTTTTGCCCAAAAAAACAACCAGCATAGGCTTCATGCCGGAGCGGCAACTCAAGGGTCAAAGCGGAACCTCTAGTTTCGATTCGGACATGTACAATCGAATATTTATTATGAAATTCTATTAAATTGCTCAAATATGTTGGTGTTTGCCTTCCACATTGATCAAAACAATTTTTGAATGGGGCGTCACATCCCAGCTGGTCAGTGTGAACATTGTTGCAAACTTCGGGAAAGCATACATTTCGCGCGCGCTCACTATAGTTATCCCCGCTAGCCGACAACGTCACAGCGCTGCAGGTGTTCCCCGGTGTTTATCGGGAATTCAACACCACTTTCGGTACATTGCTATAACATTGAGACGGACTGGAGGTATGTTCGAATATGTAATAACTCATTGGTGGCCAGGAAACAGCTTTACCATACTTGAAAGAGTTGAGATAAGGATTACCCACAATCCTCCTCATTCCGAGGGTGTTGCTCGGTGGGGAGCTCTGCACGGAGTGACTACATTACAGAGGCGGCATGCGGAGCTTCTTGCGGAGGAATTGCCTCGAAGCGCGGAGCTTGCGGTTAACTGTTGCTCGTTGTCATTCCCGCCGTCTGAGCATCTCTAAATTTCCAGGCGGCCTGTTGAACTTCTTGTTCAAACAATGGTCAATCATGAATGGTGGAAGCGATTTATGTGTGCAACTCCATTCCCGTATGTTAACCCATTTGTCTGTTCAGTCGCCAACCACGTGCTGTGGACAGAATTGTATATCCATCAATCTGACTGTGATCCTGGTCACTATGTGTTGTTGAAATGTTCAAGTATATAAACGAAAATGTGGTCTAAAATGGATGAAGAAACAAGCACAAAAACAAAGGCATTTTAATTATACTTACCTTTTTTCAGTGTGCACTACAATTGAGTTGTACGCTATTGGTTGATGGCACGCTATAACCGTTTTGCGAAACCAATTGGTTACGTAAAAATTAACATTGTAGCAGGACAATAGGTTACTTTGGCCAAAATTAGCATAACCGGTGTTTCGCTTACCAATTTGCGAGACCTGTATAGGTTATTCATGTCAATCAACACACTTTGTTCTTCTCTTTCAGAAATTCATTTTCGGGTGACCCAGGTGACCCCAAATCTCAGGCATTGGTGATGGGTGTATTACTTGGTTTAAGTCTCGTGGCAATGGTCATTTCCCTTCAGAAACGTTATCAGGAGGTCACATGGAAGGAGTTCTCATCTAACTATCTATCCAAGGGCATTGTGAGTAGTAATGCATACAATAATACTCTACTAATTCAATCGCAGGAAGTGACATTTACCGTCATGAAATATATATATATATATAAATACAACTTTATTTATCGAGGGTAACTCTGTCAGTTACAAAAACTGTTCTTCCTGAAGGCCCTCCAGAAATATAATATAAAATACATAACAGAATAGAATATATACAGGTGTATGGATAGAGTTGACAATGAGTAAATGATATGGCAGGGACATTCCAGTAATGACTCTAAACATCTGTATTTTGGCCCCTGATTATGTTCATAAGTCTTGACTTGAAAGCATTGAGGGGTGGGGCATCCTTGAGATGTTTTCTAAAGAGAGTTCCACAACTTAGCTCCTGAATAACTTAAAGATGTAATCAGCCTCAAATCTGGGCTGAAATCAATGTCTCTCAAACTCAGCGAAAGTGACATACGTTACAACAAGTACAAAATGAAACACATTTGACCACAAAAAACTAAACTTGTTTCTACCATTCACGAGAAAATAGAAGGAATTAATCTTTAAAAATAAACAGCATGGCATGCCGTTTATTTTTCCACGGCCGTGTCAACAAGCATATACACGTATGGTGCATTCTACCAACGTATGCTGTGCGACATTACCGAACCATAAGCACGAGCCATGACGTTATCCCCTGGCTGCAGCTGTGCAGCATTCAAATTCGTGAGCGTCGCTACGTCACTCATTCGTCACGCAGTGACGTCATTTTGCTCTCCGCGTACAACACACACTCAATGGCGAGACAGAAAAGCCGTCGAAGCGGGCAGAGTTACAAATTTCTCTGACAATATATTTTTGCATTAGTTGTATATGACGATCCCACTAGCATCAAATATAATACATATGATGCTTTGGTAATCTCCCCTGCTGAAAAAACGCACAGGGGGGTGTTTACAAAATCCGTCCATTTTGAGGCTGATTACATCTTTAAGCTCTGTTTTAGATAATTTGTTCTTGGTCGAGGAAGGTACAGCTTGTTGTTTTCGGCTGATCTGAGGTTTTGGTTTGTTACATCTGGGGTTGGTCAAATTTACCAGAACAAGAGGTTGACAAAATGGTTCAAACTCATGCAAAAAAAATCCATTATTTATTATTTTTTTTAATAGTTAGGGAGCGTAGCAAAAACCGGAACGTTCCAATGGAACATTTGCGTCCATTATTGGATGCAGCCACGTTCCATTTTCAGCTACTGGAATGTTCCACATTAGAGGAACGTTCCCCTTGAACGTTCTGTACAGAGGGAACGTTCAGGATGTTCTGGTTTTAGATACTAGAATGTTTGGGTGCATCAGAACGTTCAGGTGCTTCAGAACGTTCGTGTGCCTTCATGCCGAATGTTCCTGGTAGGTGGAACGTTCCTGCCGAACATTCTGTTACTGGAACGTTCAACAGTGGGCATTCTCTTGTTCCACTGGAAGAAAAATCGCTTTCCAACTTTTGCTACACTCCCTTATAGAGATTAAATTTATTAGAACAGCTGATTGAATTTTCCCCCAAATTTGGGGTGATTGAATTATTAGAGGGATTACCGTACCTAGCGAAATAAATGTGTGTTTTTTTGCAGAACATTTTTTACAAAATATACCAACATAACGTATTGCTGTGCTAGTAAATTATTTTGACTGAATGTGTTGATATTGAAGTCCGTTTTATTTTGTAGTTTTGTTTTTGCATATTTAATGATGCTTTTGTTTTTAAGATAAATAATAGGGGTATAATTTCAACACGTAAATCTCAATTACATGTATTTACAATATATGTTTATTGTTTGTAATGATGCGGTAATTCAGCAAGAGTTGGAAATATAATTTGTGCTTGATACTGATCAAAATTATCAAGTCTTGATTTGAAAATGTAGTAACATTTGATGAGCATGTTATTGTGGTTAATTTGAACAGGTGGACAAACTAGAGGTGGTCAACAAGAAGTGGGTGCGAGTCAAACTAGCCCCTGGTTCACAGATTGATAATTCAGTAAGTCAAACTATAGCCCCTGCTACAATGTACACAGATTGATAGTTTAGTAAGTCAAACTAGTCCCTGGTACACAGATTTAGCTGAGTAAAGAAAAGTAGTCCCTGGTACACAGGTTGATAGTTCAGTAAATCAAAGTAGTTTCTGCCACACAGACTGATGGTTCAATAAGTCAAACAAGCCCTTAGTACACCGATTGATAGTTGAGTAAGTCAAAACTAGTCTCTGGTAGACAGATTGATAGTTCAGAAAATCAGACTAGTCCCTGGTACACAGACTAATAGTTCATTAAATCAAACTAGTCCCTGGTACACAGATTGATAGTTCAGTTCGTCAAACTAGTCCCTGGTACACAGATTGATTGTTCAGTTCGTCAAACTAGTCCCTGGTACACAGATTGATAGTTCAGTAATTCTTCCACTGCAGTTTTATCGTGGGATTGCATTTCGACTACATGTAGGCTGATCAGCCCAAACCCGGTGATAGGCCCAGGGAAGGCTTTTCACTGGGTCTACATATCAGCCTGTTCAAAAGTAAGTGCTGATAATGTAGTTTAATTGAAATGAGCCTCACTGTGAGCATCAGCACAGTTAATAGCCAATAGATGGCCTAGCAAATCAGACTGGTATGATGTGTAGAATGCAAGGCCTTGGATAAAGAAACACTGTCTGTCCGTGCATGTTTCACGGTTAAGAAATCTGAATCCAAAATACTCCAAATTTTCACTGAAGACAGATCGGGCAAAAACCTCATCAGCAGTTCAAATTTCTGAGGGAAACAATTGGACAATGACCATCTTAGACTGGATCTTCTCCTCAGCTGCTTTATTGGTTGACACAGACCATGTGATTGATTGATCCTTTAAAAAAAAACATGGCCGCCTTGGACTAGTCAAATTTAGCAATTTTCAACATTCATGTACAGCACATTCCTCTATGTCTTCTTAAGTATCGACAGCACATTCCTCAATGTATTCTTAATATTGACAGCACATTCCGCAATTTCTCCTTAAATACTGACAGCATATTCTCAATGTCACCTTGAATATGGACAGCATATTCTTCAATGTCACCTTGAATATGGACAGCATATTCTTCAATGTTTTCTTAAATATGGACAACATATTCGTCTCTGTAAATATTGACGGCTCATTCCTCAATGTCTCCTTAAATATTGACCGTCTATTCCTCATTTTTACCCCTCAGGCAAATTTTGCCGGAAGGGTATTGTTGTCGTCTGTCTGTCCGTCTGTCCGTCTTTCTTGTGAACATGATATCTCAAGAAGAATTATAGCCAGGCATTGTAAATTTTTACCATGTATGCATCTGGTGAAGGGTCAGAAGCCTATTGAAAATGACCGACCTTGACCTCTTTTTTCAAGGTCAAATTGCAGTTTGAATGTAGATTTGATGCTGCTATCACCATATCTCTTACAGTATTATAGCCAGCCCTTGTAACTTAAGTTCAATGATGTACATGTATCTGGTAGTTGACCAGTTGCCTAAAAGTTGAATCTGCCACTTGCACATTATTTTTGTCACAGACCTTATGAAGTTAGTAAACTTGGATTGCGTGAGTATTTATTTGTTTCTGCAATGTTTAAAGAACTCTCCATGTACATTGTACAAGTAATGATCGACAAGTGCTTTACAGTAATTGGGTTATATGGAATAGGAAATTCTAATTTTCAATCATTTGGTAGTGTGTTTAGCTACACTGCTATTACCAACTTGCCATCTTAAATACACACAATTCAGTATATTGTCATCTGGATACATGTGAACTGTAGCCTGAACACATATCCTGTTTCACATTTTAACATTTCATCACAGACCACATCAGGCTCCAAATTCAGGTCAAATTGCCCAGTTGTGGTGAAATGTCCTGCATCAACCTATTACTAGTCAACCATTCTGCATGCTATCCAATGAATTTAAATCACTTGGTGTTGGGACATTTTGTGGATATCATGTAAGTTACTTACTTTCAATGCTGTTTAATAGTTTATTCAAATCCCTGTACCATATTTTTTGTTATTCAACAGACCAATTTCTTTACTGGTTTTAATTGATAGATTACTGATAGTAACACAGTACTGATGCTGTAGAATTGGGTCTCAAACTAAAAGCTAGAGAACTGTCTGGTAGTGTGAATACAATTATTCCATGCTGAGTACAATTTGTTCCCATGTATGGTGGAATGTCTGGACTCTCAAATGAAAATGTGTTATACATGTACATATCTCAGGTTTGAGGAACAAACATGATTGCAATTAAGATATAATCAAAGAAATTTCATTAAAATTATTGGATCTAAGTATTTTACAAAATTAGCTTAAAAAAGGCCTTCCTGGTGGGAACTGTTTTCTTTTGGGAGAAATCAAGTGTATGGAAACATAGCCCACATCTTCTAGCATTGACTCAACAGTGACATGTTTAATGGGTCTCACGGTACAGTGACCTTGACCTCAATTTTGGTACGTGACACATTGTCTAACTCTAATGTATTAACTAACACAAACAATTGCAATTTTTAGTGATTTTCTGATTTTGAGGTCACAGTGACCTTGGCCTAAACTTTCAGTTTTCAATGATTTTCTGATTTTTAGTTCGCAGCGACCTTGACCTCTGACCTCGACCTCAATGTTTGTACGTGACTCATCGTGTTCATCTAGTGTAACCACTCACAAAATATTGTAACTGTGGATAGAAAACTTTCATACATATAGACCAGACACGAATGGTTCAATGATTTCCTCATTTTCAGGCCAGTGACCTTTGACCTCCATTTTGGTATGCGACCCATCGCCTGCCCCTAGGATGTCAGGGTTGGAAATAAGGAAAAATAATTTGCTCAGTGATTTTTATGAGAAGCTTTAAATTTGATGAGCAAATTACTTTGACCATGTTATCGCTATGGCATTTGGATTTGTTGGTGTCAATATTAGGCCAGTTATTGCTGATCACTGACCCTAATTTTTATCCCTGGGTATCCACTCACCAAAAACTGAAACTGTAAAAAGAAAACTGTCCCAGATATAGACCGGTCGTGGATAGAAGGCCAGACGGATGGACAGAAATCACCTTCACAGACATGCACATCATTTAATTCCCAAGAAGCCATCATGACAATATATTATATTCTGGATGTTTTTCTCCTTTCAGAGTGTTGTATGGTTTAACATAGGAAGTGTGGAAGCTTTCGAGAGGAATTTGGAGAATGCACAACTGGACATGAACGTAGAGACGGCCAACTTTGTAAATGTTGTCTACAAGACAGAACGGGAGATGTGAGTTGAGAAGGATATTAAATTTCCAAAGTTTTTACCCCTCGGCCAACTTTGGCCTAGGGGTATTGTCGTCATCATGTACGTACGTCGGTACGTATGTCCGTCCGTCCGTTACCGCGATATCTACAGAACCGTTTCATGCATGGCAACCAAACTTGTTACATCTATTTATCTTCACGTAAATCAGAAGCCTATCGAAAGTGAGTCATCTCGGACAATATTTTGCAGAGTTATGCCCCTTTTTACAAATAAAAATCCATTTATGATTTGTTATTGTGATAATTTCAGAACTGTTCCATATACAACATCCTAACGTGATACAGTTGTTTCTCTTGACCTGAACTAGATGCCTATCGAAAATGAGTCGTGTCAGAAAGTATTTTGCAGAGTTGTGCCTCTTGTCTAATAAAATCCGTTACCGCGATATCTACAGAACCGTTTCATGCATGGCAACCAAACTTGTTACATCTATTTATCTTCACGTAAATCAGAAGCCTATCGAAAATGAGTCATCTTGGACAATATTTTGCAGAGTTATGCCCCTTTTTACAAATAAAAATCCATTTATGATTTATTGTGATAATTTCAGAACCGTTCCATATACAACATCCTAACGTGATACAGTTGTTTCTCTTTACCTGAACTAGATGCCTATCGAAAATGAGTCGTGTCAGAAAGTATTTTGCAGAGTTATGCCCCTTCCTCCACTAATTCCTATGTTAAGTTTGCATATAATTTCTATATCATGTTTGTATACTATCACATTTATTTATTGATTGGATGACTGATTTATTGATTTATTCTCTTACACAATGCGAAGAATGCCTGCAAATCTGTTTTGAAAATGACACTAGATGCCTGTCAAAAATGAGTCTTGTCAGAAAGTATGCCCCTTGTCTAACAAAATCCACTAATTCCAATGTTAAGTTTGCATATTATTTCTATATCATGTTAGTATACTATCACATTTATTTATTGATTGGATGACTGATTTATTGATTTATTTTCTTAGACAATGCAAAGAATGCTTGCAAATCTGTTTTGAAAATGACATACATGTGCCATTTAGTATACATGTACTGTATTTATCTAGCCATGTGTACTGTTGTTTTAGTGAGACATCGATACAGCTCTTTCAATTTATTCCAGAAACAAATTAATTTAAGGGGAGGAAAACTTTTCTTTTTTTCAAAGAAAGTACACTTACAATACCAGGGGTAAATATTTCTTCCCACAAGCCAATCAATTGGTAGAGACACCCTTACATTATAATAGCTGGGGTTCAGAGCCGAGGGGTTTCGATAGCGCAGCTTCATGTTCTTTGATGTGACTGGCGTTATTTAAGACCAGGATTCCACGATTAGCATTCAGGACTTTGACGGGCATTCAGATTTGTACAGCAACAGTCATGTGACAAACACATGCTTGGAACAGTGTTAGGCATGTGATCAGCACACCTATAATCACATGCCTAGAATTTGTTAGGCGTGTGAGGCACACCTAAGAAATGTTTAGGTGTGGGTCTTTCACGGCTCTGTTCACACATCATTTATTAGGTGCCATACAGTAGAGGTGTCTCTCATCATCCATATTCTCCACAGAAACAACCAAAATATCGGACAAAAACTTATTTCATCTCACTTGGGTTAATAAAAAATTATTCCAATCATCAGGCCTGGCCATCAGTAAAAACTTCCATGATATATATATGAATTGTCCGTTAGGAAATGAGGGCTTACAGGGGTGCCGGTTAGGTTTACACTGTGTCAAAAATATCGTTACAGCTGAGCGGACAATGACTTGCGCAGAAATGCATGTGCCCAACCTCGGATGACAACTTCCAGCTGTTTAACAAATACTGGTCCCCAGTTCATCTACAGGAACTTCCAGTTTACAGAAATAATATTTGGGGTTATTTTAAAATCTGAGGGAGTGCAAAATAGGTTGCCCCAGTCGCACAAGGTGGGTGTGGGCACGAAGGCGATCACTCGCCCTAAATGGCCAGGCCAGAATGAAAAACAAATTTGTTCATGTAGTACAGATCAGGAACCAGTAATTAAGTTCCGAGTGGAAGGCGAAGCTGAGACTGAGAAATGTCCACACACTCATTGAGTTTATATTTCGGACTGATTCCATACAGATAATGAAAGTCGAATTATGAATCTTGCAATTATTTTTCACTGCCTGACTGACCATGATTTCTGGTCGTTGAATCCTTTGAACTTCGTTCATGTGATTGGTGCACATAAATGTGAAACACACATTATTGACATGTTCCATAAGTTTGGAATGTAGAAAGTAGCACACTCTAGAGGATAGAACAAGGACTGGTTCGCTAGGTGTCAGTATAATGTGACTGTGTGGGGTGTCATGTCTGCCTATGGCATGATATTTCAGTGGGACAGCACCACACAATGGCAGCATTGGATCTGCTCTGTTGCAAGTAGGTACCACTGCCCCTCCCACTGACTCCCCTCCCTTCCCCGTCATGATATAGGTGAAATTAAACCCTATTTACTCACTTGACCCTAATTACCAAGTCTGATATGAGTATCTGAAATTGAGGTTTCCTTCAGGTATTACATGTGACCTGTTAAAATTATGGCACATCATGATGGTCTGAATTATGTGTTCTTTTTGAGACCTGGCATTAACCAGAGGCTCTTTAGAATGCTGTAGGGAAATGGACAAAAGTGCAAACCGACTCACGGGATAGCCTTACACTGTATGAAAGTAGTTCCACAGAGATGAGTTTTGGGGATCCTTAGTGGTTGAAAGGCTTTTGTATGTCTATATTTAGTCACTAATAGTCACTTGGCATATATTTGATCCCTTATCTGCATTAAATATTACTCTGTTCATTGTTTTCCCACAAAATATTAGATTAATACGGTCTAAAGTATGGCAGACTTGTATCGTCACTTTACCAAAGCTTACCAATTATACAGTTTAGCTGGTTAGGTGTATATGTGAGAGATGCTCTACCATAGCAGCCAACCTGGCCACCATTGTCTCATTATCACCTTTGCAGGCCACTGTTTGCTTTTCTCACAAGAGCAAGCTGTAACATATCTTATAATCTTTCCCTATCTTGTACTCCACCAGTCAACCTGTGGGATATCCAGAAAGTGTAATACATGTCTTGTCTTATCCTAACTTGTGACATAACCATCATCAACCTTGATGTCCAGCCCTTCTCACTCATAACACTAAATCAATCTCTATTTACCCCTAGGTATAATCTCTCTTATTTACCCCTAGGTACATGTATGTTCTGTACAAACTGACCTTAATCCCCTGTGGGTATTTAGGCCTAGACTTCATTCCACTGGCCCCTTTTTCCATTGAATTCTCAACAGGTCAGTTTGCAGTTTCAAGGCAACACCAACAATACCATGTTAAAGAAGGTATCATATTGCTTTCTTTATGCTGGTTAAATTAACATGGTGGTCATGGTGTTCATCTGGAATCCCGAACTGACGTATTGGAGGAATTATGTATCAAGATAAAGAGCAAAATTCAGCTATTTTGGTTGAGTCAAGGTTGGATGAGCACCAACTGTAGTGTCTAATTTGACGGAAATTAATTGGGTAACACATGGTTAGCGTAACGTGTGCAACTTCCCTCAGTATAGGACTACCTTTCATTGTTCCCACAGATCAATTTCACATAAACTACGATAAAAGTAACTCCGAAAATGGAAGTCATTGTGATATAATATTCTATATTTTGGCTTCCATTTTTGGAGTTACTTTTATCCTAGGACTGCCTTTCTTTGGTATGTTCAACTTCATTATGTCGGTACCGTTTAAGAAGGGCCGTTCGCGCCATAAATCCAAACGTTTAATAAATTTAAACGTTTAACTTGCACCAACCAATCAGATGTCATGAATTGACATTTGGAAGACCTTTCCTGTCCAAAAGCAAACATCTGCTGTTGTAACGTCCAATACTTTAGACGTTTCCTGTCAAAAGGCCAACGTTTCCAGTAGTAATATTCAAGACTTTTAAACGTTTCCGGTTTAAGGGAAATCGTTACCGGTTGTGATCGTCCAGTCAGATTTTTTTATTGCTGACGCGTATGTTCAAACATCAACATGTGTCTGCTGGCAAAACGTTTCCGCTATGTAGTCTGTTTGAACCAATCAAAATAACCCTTACAAATATTCGCGCATATTGTTCCTCATGCCCACCGTGCATCATGTCCTGCGCAAATTGTCCCGGTGCCAAAGATATTCTCCAAAACCTAATTTGTAAGAACGGTTTTCATTGGTTAAAATACACTACATACCGGAAACGTTTGCCAGTGGAGATTTGCACGTGTTGGTGTAGATGTTGGAATACACACGGCCCAAATAAAAAATCTGATTGGACGATCACAACCGGAAACGTTAATCCTTTTAACCGGAAACCTTTACCAAATTTTTCTTTTGACAGGAAACGTCTGAAGTCGTGAGATTTACAACTGGAAACGTTTGCTTTTTAACAGGAAAATGTCAGTTCATAACATGTGATTGGTTGATTCAAGTTTAAACGTTTAAACTTTTTAAAGCTTTACAATTTTGAAACGTTTAAGAAGTTAAAACATTTAAAGGATGCGTTTATGGCGCGAATGGCCCTTCATATACGGTAGCCATACCATTCCATCCACTTCTCCAGACTAGTATACCCGTGTGTGGAATGAGTCATGAATGAAATTTTCATCAAATCCTTACAATTGCAGCCGTTTTCCAAGTATTCAATATTGGGAGTAGTAAAGAATCATTCAGGGAGGATTAACGGTTGCAATTGTGAGGATTTGAGGAAAATTTCATTCATGACTCATTCCACACACGGGTATACTAGTCTGAAGAAGTGGATGGAATGGTCTTTCATATACCTTGTCACAGGATTAACTTGTGATTGCGTTTTAGCCACATACATTCATGCCTGGTGCCACCTGTGCCTAACTTCAAATTAAATATATAATTGTGCGTTTATTTCATTACAAACTTATCCCCCAATAACCCAGCTACCAGATCTCATTAAAGCCCATAGGCTCTAGTTGTATTTCATTATTATTCCATTCATTATCTTTTCTTTCCAGGCCTTCGGATATATTTGCAGTCGTTACCTTTGTCCTTCCCATTGTTTTAATTGTGTGGTTTTTCCGACGTACCTCCGGTATGATGCAGGTATGTTATGCCAATATTTTAGGCCATCATGAATAAGGTGTTCGATGGATGTAACCCCACAAAAACATATAAAAGACCTATACTCAAACATTTTTATTGTCAGTACTGCGGCTAATTATTGCAGAAGCCAGTCGAGGAATACGACTATAAAACATTCATAAAAGTTCAGTCCTAAATTCCAAAGTTGACTGGGAACTCTCAACAAGTGCCGGCTAAAGGGGCATTTAGGTACATGTATTACAAACAGGCAAATAATTTTTCAAACAGGGAAAGATGGAAAATGGGTCTAATATTTTTTTTTCAGACATAATACTTGAACCGCCATTATGAAAACGTATGAAGATGCCATCTTCACCTTATGGACATCTCTTCATCGCCCTTACCAAAAATCCTATAGGATCCAATGGGACAGATGATCTGTCCTATAGGATCCAATGGGACAGATGATTTGTCCTATAGGATCCAATGGGACAGATGATTTGTCCTATAGGATCCAATGGGACAGATGATTTGTCCTATAGGATCCAATGGGACAGATGAGCTGTCCTATAGGATCCAATGGGACAGATAATTCTGTCCTATAGGATCCAATGGGACAGATAATTCTGTCCTATAGGATCCTAAGGGATAGATAATTCTGTCCTATAGGACGGATTATTCTATGCTATAGAATATGTGTGTCCTATAGGACAGCCATTCTATCCAGTAAGAATTGTGTTTGTCCTTCACATGTGACAGAGTGTGAGAAACCAAACACATTTTACATGCATACATTTGCAAACAAAAGCACCTCATAGGTGGAAAATGTGAAAAATCTCATAAAAGCAATGTTTTTTTTATAATTTTTTTCTGCATGATACATATTTACAAATATTGAACATAAGGCAAGAAATCGAAGTATTTTGTCTTTTATCATTCGCAAATATTAGCATGAGTATGTCTGTAAGCTTATATATCCAACTGATACAATGCTTCGTTGATTAATTTATTGGAAGATATGAATTTAATTCAATTTCTGGTACACAAATTAAAACCCAATTTAAACATGTAAATTCTACATTCGGAATTTCTGTAGACTTTTAATTACATCAATCGAGGCAGTAAATCCTAATAGATTAAACATATTCTGTTTTTTAAATCTCTGTAAAATGGGGTCTTCGATGGAATTTTTTTTAACTGTGGAAATGGTATTAAAAATTAGAAAAAAGAGGCATGTTAGTGCATTACCTCGATTTCAGTATTTGTTCGTCCACGGCGGGGATCAGCAAATGTAGTATACAATGACATAATAATGCAATTCGTAAATACTGAATATGCATATATATACAAATACTAACATGGTAAACACTTTTCATGAAAACCAAACTTTACATTCGCTTCACTCCAAAAGAGCATAAAAACATCTAAAGAGATTCATTACAAAATTTTAGTTTACCATGTAATCATTTTAGATGTATATGGTTCTTAACTATTCATAGTTAGGAAGTGTCCATACTATTGTAAACGATCTGATTGTTCAATAAGCTTATTGAGATAAAAATTAATCTCCATTTTTTGGACAATCGATCAAGTAAATTTGAACAGTTCATCAAATCTAGAAAATAAAGTATAAGCTTACTATCCGCAGAATTTAACAATTGGGAATTTTTACCTTATAGTTCAATTGTTCATTGACACAAAATAAATTTCTTCCAATGAATACAAAAATATCCCCTCATGGTGGCAACAGATTTCCAGCAGATAAGGCAGCAGATGTAGAAATGTACTTTTTTTGATTGATTGAAATTGTAGTTTAACTGCCGCTTCCCATACGGATTTCGCGGCCCATCAACTCAATGTTTTATTTAAATTTCACGGTACATTTCTTCGTTAATTTAAGATCTTTTGCAGCGCTAGATATTAAAATAAATAATTAAATAATGAATAACAATAACAACGAGGAAACATAAATACTAGTACTTTTTTTTTATTGAAATTGTAGTTTAAGGGTCGCTTCCCATTCGGATTTCGCGGCCCATCAACTCAATGTTTTATTCGAATTTCGCGGTACATTACTTTCTTTATTGAATATCTTTTCCAGCGCTAAATATATAAATAAATAGATAAATAATAAATAACAATGAGAGATTAGTAGGAGATATAAATAGAAATAAATAAGAATCGCTATATGTACAAGTTCGTAAGTCTCTTTTTGGTTTTTGGTTAAGTTATACTGATAAATATGAGTTCTCTGTAATCGCGTGTATGATTCCTTTGTCTTGGTACCCCTTTGTACGCACAAAGCCGTCCAGAAAAAACTGGGAGAACCAAGGGCGTCTTCAGGATTTTTCGGATCGGCTTCACTAACGACGCCCTTGGGAACAGGGTGGGTTCTTCCAGAAATCTGTGCCTGTAACAATTGCTTGGAGTGTGTATCGGGGCACAGGGCGGCAGGTCTACGTCCTATATTGCGTGAAAGTCAAAGGATCATATTCTGTGTTAAGGCGTCAGTTCGGGGTCATCTATGGAGTAGCGTGTCGTTGTGGTCTAGGGTCGAGTATTCTGATTCTGGGTGTTCTTGCTATGCGGCGTTGTCACTCAAGGCGCTGTTGGTATTCCTGTGATCGTCTTCCGTCTTCTGTTTCAGGTCTTGTCCAACTCGTCTGTGGTCTTCGGTGTGCCTGTATCATATAAAATAGAAGGCGTGTAGTCATTCTTGTTTTCTAATGTTTTTCGATGCAATAATTTTATATATCTTCCTCCCAACAACAGGCACGCCCCGACCGTCAGCCACATAATATGAATACCAATATATTTTTTGAATACCAATAGTACTTTTTTTCTTCATCTCCTCTGGTTTTATAGCATTTCCAAAAGAGAAACAGCTTGATACAATGCGTTTGTATCGCAACAAAGAATTTGGGGTTTCAGTGGACGACAGAGGAGGCATAAATAAGCCTGCGTTTGCAGCGAATATAAATAAATAATTTACAAGAGTTGAATGTTGGAAAACAGGGGGTAGTCTTCCACATTGTCTAATGCGTTAATTTCCCGATCAAAGATAAAGTGGGCTTATTCTACCGGTATGGTACTGCATTAAACTGGTCTGAAATACCATTTCTGCTCATGCTGTTTCAAATAGTTAATGCTACCATTGTTTAACGATACCGTTAAGACTTCCGCCCGTCATGTTATGACTTTTCCCAGCGAACCAAACTCCCCCACAGTGCAATATGATCTTTACCGGATTACCCTGAACGAGCAAAAAGTTATATACCGGCTGTCCTATCAACGGAAATATAGTACATATGTTCACATTATGTGTTAAAATCGGGGCTGAAATATCCTAAGTTTTCCCCCATATAATTGTGTGTTAATCAATATACCTCCCCATTTTGTTAGATACAATGACGTCACTGGGGGAGTTGCATACTGTTATAAATTAGCACTTTACACTTTAATTTTTAATAAATAATTAATTAATAATCAGTCCAATCCAAAGATTTTATAATAAAATTGGACATGATTTTCAAGAAAAAAATGGACATTAATGAATACTCTACCCTCTTCATTATCACCAATTATATACAGATAATATTATTTTATTTTCCTGGTAGTCTATTACATTAGCAATTGACTTGCTGGTATTAATCCAACAATTTGAGGAGAGTTATCTCCCCTGTACCGGTATATTTTAATTGGCCACTGGTGGCGCCACCATGCTGTCATATGAGAACAGAACAACTGCAGGATAGAGTGCAAAAAGCAAGTTGATTTGTTCATGTTAAGCTGGAACTATTGAGGTTTGAAGAACTGTATTGCAGATGGTGATGAGTGAAGCTACATGTAGTGATGGTAAGTAAGTTATAAATATAATTATAATGTTATAACTTAATTAGCAAAACAATTCTAATTTCTAGTTAAACTCAGAATGTTGTAATCTGGACCCTCTATGAGCTTTCACTATCAACAAGTTTTTCTTGATATACTGGACATATTAAACAACTGATATTCTTCTCAGTAACTACTGCAACACTTCACCTTATATTTGCAGTCAAAATTAATGACTCATTTAACCTGGAATTCACAAAGAAATATCCATAACTCGATCTGTCTCAATATCTTTTTCAGATCTACCCAGCAGGTTCATCAAGGCAGTGTGACTTGCCATTGTTGCATTGTCAGCTAGAAAAGCCCAGGCTTGGGGACCTCATGTGAAGATTGGCCATGCAGCCCTGGAGGAAATCCCCCAGAGGGTGAGATATTATCACACCACTGCTTGTGTATTTCCTGTTTATGACAAACAGTAGGATTTAACTTGCTAGGAAGTTGGGGGGTGGGGAATGTTAGCTCTCAATAAATCAGTTGACATCCTCACTTGTTGTTTTGAAATGTTTATTGTTTCCTGCTTATATTTCCAGAAGATTTGAGAATATTTCCATTCCAAAGTTCTGATGAAATCGCAAAGGAATATGTATTAAAATAAATTGATAACAAATGCAATGTTGGCATAACCAATATTTGCTGTGATAAAAATGTGACCAGGAAAAGGAGGATAAATTATGATTAGATTTCCTATCACCATAACCATGATAACAGGCTATATTTTAATTGTCTATTTATTGCCCTTCTTTAAATTGCAAATGTCTCACACATCAATCATCTTGAGGGTCTTTTTTTCTTTAATATTTATCCGCAGATCTGCAAATGAAGTATTGAACTGTTTTGAATTTTAGTATGGATTGTTTTATTTACGGCGTGTCGATTTTTATTTTAATAGCCAGCCAAGCCAATATTTTTCTGTCACAACAAACAATTTATTTATATATTTACTATTTTCTCAGGTTGTCTTGTCCGGTAATATAAGGATGTCTAAGATGGCACTCTCTACGATTAACCGCAGTGACCCCCCGGCAGATGGTGATGGATCTGGTGTCGGTCATCTTCACCAGGGAAGAGATGGCAACTTATTCCTTGACCGGCGCAAAGTCAAATGCGAACAAGACTGGCGAATGCAAGCCGCCAATTGACCAGGAAAAAATAACCGCAATACAAGGTAATGTAGTGTAATTTCTCAATTTCTAACTCTCATGTATTATTTCTTTAATTTAGTTCTTGAAGTTAATTGCTTTGTGTGTGCAGTTACATCTACCTTTATTTGATTGTTTCAAAATATTTAAATATCCTAGTAAACCTTCTAAATCAATAACATCCAGGTTGGACCATATTATGGGGCAGAGCAGATATTCTAAGTTAGCTAGCATAGCTTTGTTTAATGAATTTGTCTTGAAGCTATTCAAAGGTTCATATGTTTGACGAAAAACACATGCAAGTATCCAATGTATTTTATCTCAAAGATCTAATGACAACAATATTGATTTTTGATACTGATTTTGTGTCTTGGATTGAATGTAAATTTTATAAGGCCAATTTTCGTGAAGCAAGTAATTGCTTGTATTCTATAAGTTGTGGTACAAGTCACACTGTGCGAATGGGGCTGTAAACAGAGATGATTCTTAACTAATTGATAAATCATGTATTTTGTAGAAGACTCTGCCAGTTATAGAAGACGACAGTGATGGGGAAGGAAGTTCGTTTGCCGAAACATCAGAAACATATGCAAATGCAAGTATAAATTACATTATTGACAGTGCACCACATAATGTAACCATACTCTAGTTTTCTCCAGCACATCCACATGTAGCTTTCATTTTTCGTGTTTGCATTTTTCGTGAGTGAAATAGTCCTATAACAGTCGACCAACACAGGCCATATTCATACAGCATCTGCATTTATTTAACTACAATGTAGTTTGTCATTCAAAAGTCCATGAACTGATCAAATACTTAATCCTTTCTTTCCAGATTTCCGACATCGAGAGTGTTGCTGATGATGATGGCACTCTGCGACAGACATTACGAAGAATTGAGGAAGAAAACAGGAAGTTACGAGCAGACATTGGCGATCTTCATGAAAATTTGCAAAGTCTGAAAGGTATGTCTGGCTCAGCATTCTTTCTGTATGCAAGATGGCCAAATAAGGGAACAAGATGTATGCATGAATATGTATTTGGAAATATATGGAAGGGTGTCCTGATACACATATATTCTGCAATAACTATTTTCCAAACAAATTTGCTCAAATGCTTTTCTTCAGATCAGCCATCAGTGGTTTCGCATTTTACACATGCATGATTCTCAGCGTAATGAATTATCTCCTTTATAATATAATCACCTCATTTAAATAGCATGAGAATGTACACATGATCCGTATTGTAATTTAACTATCCTCAATATGTTATGGTGCATTTGCGAATACATTGCTATTGTTTTTTGTTCTCTCATTAGATCTTCCAAGAATGGTTTTGGACTTGTCACAACTTGTACAGGAAGTGAAGCAAAGCTGTCAGTGCAATTGTGCTCAGGAGACAACTACCCCAGAGAGACGTCCCTCACCGATGGTACATGCTGCTCCACTTGTACCAGAGTCCTCTCTATGCCGACTACCCAGTCACCAGCTCCATCTCCGTCATGTCCGTTGGTTGTTCGAACATCAGGTACCCTGGGACAGCAATCTCCAGTTTTCGCCATCTCACAGCATACCACCGAATTAGATGTTGACCTTGTAAGTCATATGTTTTTTTATCGCTCATAATAATAAAAGGCTTTATCTATACTCCATTACAAACTCTTAGCCCAATACAAGCGTCTAGTCCGTCATTCATAATTCAGTCGTTGTCCATTAAAGAATATCCGCGTCCATAATCCAAAGACCTATTCCATATCCATAGGAATGTAATGATATATACAGAGAAAGTTAAATTGGGATATCCTTACATAAGTACAATATGTTTAAAACAGTGATACCCGAAGAACAATTTTATAGTGAGTTTAAATACTTAAAGGGTCTTCTAAAGCTGACTGATCATTTTGGTAGCCTATTGAACAAGTTGATGCTATTTATATTCACGCAGAATATTACAACAGTTATTTTATCATCTTTCAGGCGGTGGTGTCTGGTAATGTATATCTGCCAAGATGAGTACAGAACATTATCCGGAGTTATCCCCGAAAGATGGCCATGGATCTAATGTCAGCTTTATTCACAAGAGCTGAGATGGCTACACACACGCTGACTGGTGACGTGGAGTCAAATACTGGACCTGATGCAGACGTAAAACCACTCATTGAATCAAGACAAGATAACTGCTATACAAGGTAATTGTTCTTGTCTTTGAAAATATCTCGGATCTTTTATCAGTTGTATGTATTGTGACAAAAACATTTTGAGCGCTTAGCATCCCATAAGCCAGGTATTCAAATTAAATTACACCGCTATAATAAAATGCTGTAATACTTAAATAAGGAGCCAATCAAAGTAAAATTGCCCAAGTATTAAACTTGGTTAGCGACAAACTTGCAGCTGCCTATTTGACTGAGTATATAAATTGGGGTTCCAAGCCTTTGGCAAGTTTAATGCATTTCTTTTCTGCATTGCAGCCCTACTTCTAAATGTCTTTTAATGATGTGCTAATTAAATATTTTCTTTCACCTCTTTCGCTAAAGTACCACCAAAAGAAGTTTCCTGGCAAGGACAAGATATACAGGATTCTATGAAGGCCAAACTGAATGGCGAACAGAAGTGCTACAGACGGAAGGAGAAGCACAGAGAGGCTCCCCACATCATTCCCCAGTGACAACATGGCACACTGATATTATGTCATTCTAATATGTACCCTCTATATTTATGTGTATCCTGCGTTATTTTGTATACAATAAAATGTCCGTATGCATGGATTGGCTTTTGTTAAATGTCTTCATGGGTAACATGTCTTACATGTTACGTAATAGTACCTGTGTGTTATCTGAACATTACTGATCAGTTTCTGTCCAGTACACAGTAATTATTTGATCGGTACTGTTTAGAGAGCAATCACTGCTGTTCCATGTAGTTGCTGTAAGAGGTTATTCCTTTAAAAACTTCAGGACGCTGTGTATGTGCCATGACTTCAGCGATACAAGGGACCAGAAGCGAGTTGACCTGATCCATTTTATTTACTGAACTCCACATTTAAAGGTTCACCCCATTTTCAGAAGAGTACCCTGAAAATAGCTATGGAATATTGCTGAACTTCATAAATCATGCTACAGGACAGTCCTATGGGATTCAATAGGACAGTCCTATAGGGTCCAATAGGACAGTCCTATAGGGTCCAATAGGACAGTCCTATGGGATTGCTGTGGGAAAATGTCCTACAGGATCCCATAAGATTTTGCCTATAGGACAGTCCTATAGGACTGTCCTATTAGATCCTATAGGACTGTCCCGTAAGATCCTATAGGACTGTCCTATAAGATCCTATAGG
>JAVTVY010003605.1:0-38879 GCA_036873755.1 Hanleya hanleyi
CGAATTTCTGCTCAATATTGTTTGAAGGATAAAAGCTAATTCTTCAGATTGCAAATACACTAATCAGGATTCAGATGATGAAAGGTATGCCAAGAGAAAGTTTTTACCTGAATGTCCAACATGCAAGCACTGACACTGGATTCCAGATCAATATTCGGGATATCTTTACATGGTTGATATACCGGATGATTGGTTATAAAGTTTTCACAGTACGTTCTCGCCTCTTCCTCCGTCCATCCAACTTCGTATGTGGCATTCTGGAGAGACGATTGGAAAGATAACATAAACATAATATCAATCTGAGAAATAATTTAGGAAATTATAACCGATATAATCCGTGCGCAGCGTTAAGCTATTTTGTTATGCACATCTCGATTTGTACACATTCCTGTAAGGTAAAAGTCGAATACGGTATTCTCATCTTCATTTAGAAATAGGATCACGGAGAAGAACGAGATTATTATGGTTATTATTGTTAAATTTTTAATGCAGCAATGGTGTGACGTTACAATGTATATTTTTTCAGGCATACTTGAGAATAAACCACGAAACCTCTCGTCCTCGTTACATTAGAGATATCAGCCAAAATATCGTTTTTGTTCCTGTTCTATTTATGATCATTTTGTCGAACAAACGATTTGACATTGTTATGAGATAAGCAAATATTTAACAACAAAGAAAATAATGAGCCTGTATTTTGAGAACCATGCTTTCCATCGCAGTGTCTATGGAGCTCTGGATAGATTCGCCCGATATGCGCCACATCGAGGTAGGGGCATGCAATATGTTCATATAAAAATATTTTGACCAAAGGTAAGTGAAGGTTTTACCACACTTGTGTCCGTATCAAATTCCGGTATTGTTATATCGTCATCCTCCAAATCAAATAATTCCGTCTCCCGTTTCTTCTGGCATGTATTGGCGTAGAAGAATGAGACATCTTGACTTCTTCCGTAAATACAATCAATACGAGGGGGGTGAAAGGAGCACCGTGTTTCTTGAGTGGTCGAGCCATCCCACGACTGCAGGGCGCCAGTCAATTTACAAGAACAGTGAGACCCTTGATATGATGTGGGTGGGTTTGGAGGTAAATGTGTAGGCACGCCAAAAAACAGGTATTCTGATGGCTGTACGCTGTAGTGAGAGAAAGACAACAAAAGTAAAGCTAAACGTTTCTAATCTCACAAAACAAACGGATAGCTGTCTCTATGTACTACTAGATGGCGTACAAGACGGAGATCAAAGCGTGTTACCTACAAATCCGGAAAGCAAAGAGGTGAATCGAAGTTACAGTTGACATAGATATGAGTGATTAAATATCGTACTCACCGCCAAGACAAGACGAAATCCGTCGGTTGAAATCCATACCGCTGCTGTTCCCCAGAAGCTGGGGGCCAAGGACAAGATTGATTTGACGTCATTCCGCCTCTGAAGAGAAAGTCGTTACAGACGTCGTCGTCATAGTAACCACACAATCCCTCTGTCTGACCCCGATCATATGGTGCACTTGCACATATGACAATGATCCGCCGATCTTTATCCTCGTTCCAGATGGGAGATAAATCTGAGATGGGAATAATTCGAATCAATAACCCATAAAAGGAAATTCAAGCATCTTTCATATTTTGTAGATGATTTGCCGTATCTGCCTTGAATAATACTTGGGCTGCAGACTTCAAAGATGTCATTTGTTCAAATACCGATAAAGTCGAAGCCCAACGAGAGCAGTAATAGCTACCAATCCGTTCTATTAAAGCTTCGTATAGAAAATACTGAAACCCTAAATATATGGCATACACATATTCATTGAATTGTCTCTTAGTGTTCAATATTTATTTGCATTTGGGAAAACTTTGACGTAGTTTACTTTAAGGTAATTGGGGTGGGTAGGCAGACACAATTCAATGAAGAGCTTCCTCGTCAAGCTTACACATGTCACCTATAAGTTTAGAAATCGTATGAGATTGGATCTTGCGAGGGTTAAATTAGGGGTAGATACTTTTAAATGATACAAAACTTTTTATGTTAAGACTAAAAATATTGTACCGAAGCAGCCTTATATTCCCTACCTCATATGGGGAATATCCACTGCCTCGAATAATTTTGATGCCACTTTTGAAACATCCGAATGTAATCATCACGACGACTCTTCTGGTATAGGAATAACTCCTGAACTGGACTCGGATATATCTTAAACTCATAATAACAATATCTTCTCCGGACTGTATAGCCACTCCTTCAATGCAAACCGGATGGATTCTGTAGTCCGAGCATCGTCTCTGCATTAGATGAACCTGTGAAAGCGCGCAAAACAATGAAGCGATACACACCAGTTTATACACAGCGTGTAGAATACTTAGAATGATATCAAATGGTAAATTTTAGTTAGCTGAATATATAGTAATGATGATTCTTATAGCAAACTTTATAATGCGGATCTGATATATGAATCTTGTATTCGTTTGTTGTCCTTCACCTGCACACAATACGCAAAGCTCTACCATGCATTCATTACATTTTGCTTCGCGTCATCTGTTGCCACAGTAAACGAACATGACGACCGTCTAACTGGACAAATTAATATCACCCGAGATTCACTGATATATATTTCCGCAACATATAGTTCTAGGGTGATTTGCCTTCAAAGTGTGTAACACTGCCGTTTTGTAACACACTGCATACCCGTTAAGTATATTTTAAGATAAATATACGTTTTGTGATCAGTAAAATAGTTAGACAGAACAGTTCTTGGTTTCTGCAGGAATCCTGCAAAAGATGGCGAGACCCCTACAGGGGTAAATGCAGCGTAGTGCAAAGCAGCCTGGGAGAGGATGACAACACGCATGTGTAGGGTGATAGTGCATTGACAAATGAATTAGAAGTCTTCTGCATGGAAAGAGTACTTAATCCAAACACAGAATTTTTATCAGCGCTAGAATGCCAGACACAGAAGTTTTATCAGCGCCAGAATGCCAGACACAGAAGTTTTATCAGCGCCAAAATGCCGGACACAGAAGTTTTATCAGCGCCAGAATGCCAGACACAGAAGTTTTATCAGCGCCAGAATGCTAGACACAGAAGTTTTATCAGCGCCAGAATGCCAGAAACAGAAGTTTTATCAGCGCCAGAATGCCAGTCACAGAAGTTTTATCAGTGCCAGAATGCCAGAAACAAAAGTTTTATCAGCGCCAGAATGCCAGAAACAGAAGTGTTATCAGCGCCAGAATGCCAGTGACAGAAGTTTTATCAGTGCCAGAATGCCAGACACAGAAGTTTTATCAACGCCAGAATGCCAGGCACAGAAGTTTTATCAGCGCCAGAATGCTAGACACAGAAGTTTTATCAGCGCCAGAATGCCAGTCACAGAAGTGTTATCAGTGCCAGAATGCCAGACACAGACGTTTTATCAGCGCCAGAATGCCAGACACTGAAGTTTTATCAGCACCAGAATGCCAGACACAGAAGTTTTATCAGCGCCAGAATGCCAGACACTGAAGTTTTATTAGCGCCAGAATGTCAGACACAGAAGTTTTATCAGCGCCAGAATGCCAGTCAGAGATATCAAAATTTATTATTATGTATTTCTAGTTTCAATTTTGTGCCAAAAATGTACTAGATTTGGACTAGTGTACATATCTCTTCCTTAATTCAAACTTAATTCAGCCTACTAGTTTCATAATTATGAGTGACGGGAAAGTAGTTTAATCACTTCTTAGGCGAGAATGGCTCTACCATAGATCACATGAGGCAGATATTTTAACTTCATTTTGGCGAATTCCATTGTTTTCACCATCTAAACACATGTGTATTGTAGATTCACGAAAGTCAACTTGATTACTTTAATGCGGCTAAATCCAAGATCCATTTTGTCGTCTATAAAAATTGGAAAAACAGAGTGATAAAAATATTTCTTCATAACGAAAAGAGCTACCAGGCATCTTGTTTGATATCTCACAGAACAAAGCTCTTAATAGCATACCATAAATCCAGGAGTATTTCAGCCACTTATCCAGACTATCCCTCTAACTTAACCAGACCTAGTTATGGGCTAAATGGTGGATTTTTCATTTCACAACCCATTCAAATATGCAGAATTTCCATTTAAGCAGCATGTGATTATGTGGGCTCCACTGTACATCATATAAACCCACTTAAGACTGGGTTGATGAGCGAGTTCTGCATGTGTTCCACGCATGGTGATCATGATCAACTGTTCAAGGAGGTAAATGTAGCTTTCTTCAAACTTTGCAAGAAATCATTTTCAGTAGATTTACACTGCGTTAAAGTCTTTTAGTTTAATCGAAGAAACTACTGGTAATAAATTGATAAAATGGCATCTCACTCACTCCACGGTTGTATCTGTTCGTTTTCTCACGTTCTTTAGCATGTTTGGATTGACTTTTTCTAACTCCTATGCATGCGTAGTCATTAAATTTTACCACAACGCAGGAACTATGTAGAATAAGTGTACCTCGTTCGTTCTAATTGTTCCTTCGTTTTAACGTTGACAATAATTTTAGTTTATTTTTGGTCTAACGATGACATAAACGCACCGTATAGTGTTGTCAAGCAGTTGTAGCTTATAGGATAGATTAAGGAGTCCATTCAGGATTCACCTCTCTACCACAGTGTGTTTATAACATCATAAGATAAAACAAAATTCCTCAAAGTGACAACGGGCCTGATCGGTGATCAGACTGATTTATAGGTTTGTTTTATTATTTGGGACACGAGCTTTATTCTTTGGGACACAAGCTTTTTCGTCGAGCTTTTTATATTGCGTAATAGTTCCTCTGTTTCCGGTGATTCGATCTGACAAAAAAGAACTATCACCTTGTATCCTAGTTCTGAGAATGGATGCGGGGTGCAATCGACCACATCCATATGATTCGGTGTCCAATCCACTCAGTGACTCCGGATGTGAAATAATGCGAACTCCGTGGAATTTTCAGATATAAGAATTTAGACGAACGGATACCTTCTGTTCTCCTTGTTTTATAAAACCATTCACTGTACATCAGATGATCGATTCAAAAATATTGAACGCGCCTGAACAGAAAGTAAAAGGGTGAAAAAAACAAGTTCGATTTCAGAAAATTAGTCTGCACTGTTCTTCGAATAATAAAGTTTTGCGTACCATCATCTCTCTCATCACTAATTATACAAATTTGACTGTACCACATTTATGCCCTATACAGTAACAAGTAAAATAAAGAACCAGTACATAGATTTAATACGTTAATTCGAGAGGGAGAAAGAAAATTAGATTTAACGTCGCATTGTTAATACTCTAAATAAGTATCGAGTTATCATGGTGAAATATAAATGAAAGGAAGTGAAATTAATTCGTTAATAACTGGTGAATTAACGTCTACATAATACTTCTTGTTACAAGTATTGGATACAGATCTTGTAGAAAGTATCTTGGGATGGGAATAAGCGCCTCTAATAAAGAAACACTATTAAACATATTGACTCAAACTGGAAGCTGTTGACAATCTATAGCGCATTTTCCTTAAAAAAAGAAACGTTTCTTACCGAGTACGGCAGTTGTTTATGCTGATACAATACATAAATGCCCTCTATCTGACTCTCATAATTCCTGATAAATAAAAAAAGCAATCGATTAACACCAGGGAGGTATGTGTTTTTCTATACTATTTGCAACATTTCTCTTGCAATAAACTCTCTTTAAACATTAAAAAACTAAGACGATGCTTATAAAACCAAATAAACACAATTTACGTAATATTAGGCCTGACGTTAGAATTAATGGAGATATAATTGAAATCGCTGACAGTTTTAAATTCCTCGGAGTATATTTGAATGATTAACTCAACTGGCACACTCATATTGATGAAATGTGTAAGAAAAATAGTAGAAATATTGGTGTTATTAACCATATCAAAGAATGTTTAAATAAAAAAATCTTCTTTATTCTCTATTACTCCATGATATTCCCTTATCTTTCCATTGCAATGTTGTCTGGGGCAACACCTATTCCACACATCTTCTTTCGCTAACGATGCTTCAGAAAAGAGCAATTCGAGTTATAAATTTATCCAATAAATACGAACACACTGCGCCTATTTTTAAGAATCTGAAAATATTAACCTTGATTGAATTGAATGATTACCTACTTCTTCAGTTTACTCACAAATGTTTTCACCATCAAATTTAGTGCCTTTACATTCTCCGGATTATTTTGCCAAACTATCTACTGTTTGAGCCTCTATAGGCCCTTTTACTCTACAGATCTTTCGTTCTATACAGTCAAAATAAAAGGACTCGGGATTTGGAATAAATTGCCCTCCAGTTTGAAAGAATGTATTTCGGTTTCTCTCTTCAAATCTAAAATTAAAACTCAAATTTATAATTAGTCACTATGCCTCATACCTACTATTCTGACTGCTGACCCGAAACGCCCGTGAATGAAAATGAAATACAGCAATATTTTCTTTTGTATTCACCCATTGTATTAAAACAATATAATTTCGATACCAGGGATAAAACAAGCCCCATGGGGTTTTAATCCCGCCAATGTTTTTGTGATAAATTATTCAGAATGTTGTGTTTGTGATTGGTGAAATAAATTTCAATTCAATTCAATTAACATTTTTATTTCAAAGCGAAATCGTGTTAAATTCAGGACAAAATCTAATTTATTCTAATACAGGTTTGTCTAGAATGCATTGAAGCAAAATAATTGTAAACATATTTTCATAGTCTACCTTATTCGTCTGGAAATCAATCTGAACTTAATACGATTGATTGTATTCTATAATAGTCATAATATCGTTATCACTGACAGGTATCAGTCTCATTGATATACAACAGTGAAATTTGTTGACATCTATGGATGGCCAAAATGTCCAAATAATCAGAAACTTTCAGTTATCGAACCGAAAACCTAAGTTTCCAATAGATAATTTAAGTTATCAGACAGAAAACCATGGTGTTCGAGTCAAGAACTTAAGTTAAAAGTCGAAAACCTAGGTTATCTACCAAACAACCCCGAGTTTCTCTTTCCTTACTTCGAGTTTCTCTTTCTCAACAACATCGAAAATCACAGTTGTCTCTGGATAACTTAAGTTATCGAACCACGAACCTAGGTTTTCGAATCGACAACTTAAGTTAACGGTTGGAAACTTAGGTTATCTTGCAGACAACCCCGCGTTTCTCTTTTAACCTAGAGTTTCTCTTTTATTTTGGACACTCGTCAAAAAAACTTAAAGTTATCAATCGATTTCTTAGGTTTTCAAACTTGCGGTTGTCGTAAAGTGAAACTCGACTAACTTCTAGTTTCGATTTCCGGATACCCAAGGTTTCGCACTCTTTCCCGCATGTTGACTGATCAAAACATCAGGCAGAACCACACAATCAAAATATATTCAACGGACAGATAACTGAGAGTATTTATTCAACGTAGACATGGGTATATCCTGTATGGCCGAGCCTATATACCAGCCTAGTTTATACAAGCTGTCAGTTATCATAGACTGGGAAATGATACTCATAACTAGGCCTACAAACAGTTTTATAGCTATATATAGCTAAGATATCGATTGGATAACTAAGTTTCTGATTATTTGGGTATTTGGCCTTTCATAGACATCTGTCGCCATATTCCACAATCCTGACCTCATACAAGGGACTTACCTTCCATCAAAGGTCCTCATATGTGGATCATTCTGGGCGTAGCAATACGGATTGGAATATCTGTTATAACTGTATGTTTTTATCACTAGCACCTGGCAAAGACACGAGTTTCTTGGTATATATAACATAGTAACATCACACTGAATTAACGATAAACGTCAGTAATTGAGACCGAACTCACACGATCAAATTTTATTTCATCAAGGACCAAATTCATGGAATACTGTTGCTACCATTCGGTCTCTTATAAACCTATATTATACACGATGATAATACTTTACTGGGATAAAGCGAAGGGTGGCGACCATCTTCCATAAAATTCTGTCATATTTATCAAAGAAAATAAGCAATCCTTATATATTTATGATGAAATGACTACCAAAACAAGTGGAACATTAGCTCAGATGTCAAAGTATGTTCATAAAATTCTTCAAGTTTAAATCGGCGCTCAAATCAAAACAGTATATATACGCTCAACAATCACAAAGAGTCATCTCAGAAGGACTTACGGCGTACCTGTATTGTTTCGAGCACGACTCCGTCCCATACATCCCTGTGGGTATTCAGCAAAGGTATATGTCTGATCGCGGTGGTTTCAACATAGGTTATTTTATAACCGTACATGTTTGAGTGAACACCTGTCACGTTCATATACAATTGACCATTCCAATTCGCTGAATCGATGACAGGTCCACAAAATCTCAAACTCGCTGGATCGTTGATCGACACTGTTGCCCAATACGAGCAATAGTAGGAAGACGGTCTGGTCATTGCCTCAAACTGTAAGAAACATCTCTGGGTGATTCCATTCGTCTTCCAGCAAGCCAATGGTACGGTAGACCTGAAGTACACTGGCTTTGCTTCCCCTTCGCGGGTAGACACAGACGGAGTCAAAACCTGAAAACAAAACCCAGGAATAAAATCTTACGTTTACCAGTATTTGTTTGAGTCGTACTCATTCTGCACTGTTTAAGCGAGTTATGCGTTTGGATTTTTGTAATCTCTTCCACATTCCCATCTCAAGCAAAGTTAGTGTTACCAGTTAGTGCTAATCCAAAACCTTTGTACTCGTGCCAACTGGTTACTCTCAAAATTTGAAAACAAAAACAAGTTGAATAGATATTTTGAAATAGTACTGCGAGCATTGTTGCATACTGCTGTGGAGAATCACTCGCATATTTCTACAACCGCCAACTTGAAGTTTCATGCATCACACTGTATACGTCATACTGTCAACAAACATCAACATTGTCCGTATTCAAAACGAATCAGAGTAGGCACATGATAACACAGCTGAACAGGACGTTGTAACTTGTGCTTTTTTCGAGAAGTTGATCCCGAGCATCTAACTTGTTCATTCCTTTATAAGATAAACTTGATGCATGTTCCATCTAGCAAGCTCACAGATAATATGAAGGCTTCCATCCAGAATACGCATATCGGGCTGCGTTTTCCGGTCAACATCGGTGTGCGGGAATGAACAGTTTAGCAGGTTACAACGTCTGACGATGAGAGAATGTTGTGTATGGGTATGGGACTGGATATCACAGTTGGAATAAGAGATAACACGCATTGTACAGAGCGCATTTAATTATCCCCCGGTGGGAACGGTTAATTGTGCTATAGTGATCTTATTTCGCATCAACGAAGAAACAACAAAAACACATTGCGAATTGTATAGATATATCAAAATATATGAGCCAATGTTTACCCGAAGACCAGCAAAGAATTGAGCGCTTTGTCGAAAAGGGCCTGGACTGGCGTTTTGGCTAGTCCTGGCGGCTATGGTACATCTGACCTGAAATTGAAATATGTACAGAACAAAAATTAACATATTAAGGGGAATTTGGGTATAAATGTTGATGACAACTGGGCATTTAAAACATTTAAAAGCGACGTTAAATTCTATTTACTCACTCACCTTAAAAACATTTAAAACAATTTAAATACCTGACGATACATGATAGAGAGGGATATTAAAGGTAGATGAACAAATGAGTTACTGGTAAAATATGGATATTCCTCAAAAAACAGTTAGTAATACTTTAGCAAGCATATACCTACAGGAAATGTAAAGTACATATCTCATTACATACTCCATGTTTTGAATCCAGATTTATGCAATTGTAAGACATGCGAATCCACAAGATAATAATTCCAATGCGATACGTATTGATGACATACATTTCAATCGAGGTTGCTTCCAGTCAAATGCGAATATATGAGCATGTAAAATACATGTCTCCGTCGTCCAAATCAGAAGGAGTAGGATACTAGTTTTTGTATAAATGCCGATTTATAAGCATATTACCTCCATGCCTAATTTGAAAGCGGAAGACCAGTGTTGTTCCCGAAGAACTGTCGATGGTAGTTGAGCTGCAGGCACGCCGATACTGCTAAACGGTAACTGAATATTGTTCACGTACCACTTGACGTCATAAAACCAGGCTGGATTCACGCTGTTCATCAAGCATTTGAATTGTAACTCTTCAAACACCGTAGTCGTGCCGCCCGAGGTGTATGTCTGCTCACTATCTCCTATTTGTGGGACGACAGTCGGATTTGCGGTAAGGGTTGGACCTCCAAGATTCGCTTATGGTAGAACAAAAGGTAATTTGTATGATTCATGTGTTGTTGTTTTTCTTTCGTTTTTTTTTTCAATTCTTCCTTTTCCAGATGAACTATATTTCTGATACAAAGAACTATCTCTGCGAGCCGAGACAACCGATTTTCACCGTTTAATGTGACTTCCACTGGACATAGCATGAGACTTAATTGACTATTTCAGATGATAAATGTGTCTTTAATATGTGCCATACTCTTCACAATTTAATAAACTGTTTCTGTTCAAATAATCATTTGCCGTGGTGACACAGTTTCAACCGAAAGGTCATATAACTTCGTCGTGATATTCATGGAGTCAAAAATGGCGCCTTACTATCATGGGGGACCGAAACCCTTTGTGGTCAGAGGATCCTAACATCCAAAAACCTGTCTGTTATCGTCGAAAGGGACTTAGCCCTGATGGTATCTGGGCAGTATCCCGGAGGCGAGAGGAAGTGGGAGGGGATATATTTAACACCCCTTCGATGTCAGAAGAACAAATGTGCATATTTAATTTTGGGCTGGGGAGGTATACCGGTACCCCTATCCCTTCTCTGGAGAAAACATTACCATATTTGAACATATTATTTCTCCCATTCGAGTAATTCACTCCCCTTAGTAATAGCAGCTCTGAATTATATAGCTCTTTTGTTATATTAACAAAATGAAAGGATAAACCGGACAGAATGTCATGAACATAAGCCAAATAAAACCAATATTATGCTACAATTGACACTCAGACTAGGTTATAGTAGTTGGTGCACTGATAAAACACTTGACACTGACAAAACAGTGTAGTTCTGGCGAATTAGAATGGGTTTTGAGTCTTTCTTTCGACGGTTCGTGAATCTCCGAAAGAATACTTGTGTTCTTGAGCTTTGGTCCATAATCTACCTGAATTGGAATTCGAATAGTGTGCCATAGTATTAATCTATGCAAAATTCCTGGATTATTTTTTTATTATTTTTTTGTTTTTATTCTTTAATTTTTTATTCTTTTTTTTTTTTTTTTTTTTAATTCAAACTATCGACGGAAATCTTCACGAAATTAAAAGATGTTTGCAACCACATTGTACTCAGTTGACATTGCTTGTTAAGCAGTGGTTCCACGTCGAACGTCACTTATTGGCGTAAAACGCGTTGGTATGCTCACAAGGATTTGTTGCGAAAAACAACCGGGCTATTGTCAATTTATTTCAGAAACGCAATTCCAATCGCTTCAAATGTATCGTGTGAACATCCCTTGTCGCAAATATACAATCCACTAGAGTGCCATGGACTTGAAATCTAAAGATGGATTATGATATTTACATAATGGATTAAAGTAAATCACCAAACATGCTACTCTGATGTGCAGGTGCATTAATTGTATATCTTGTATACTATTCCTCCAAACCTGCCCGAACGTAAAATAAAAACATGTTCCGTCTGAAACGCTCACTAGTGACACTTTGTTTTGAGGTACGGTTAGATTAATTGCGGTCGCCACTTTGAATCAACCAACCAACTCTTATGGCAAGTTGAGCTTAAACATAACATTGAGCTTAAACGTTCATACCACAAATTCAGGAAGACAACCGGAGTTCGAGAACAGACGATGTCTGTTCATGACAAGACGTCGACGGCGCCGATGTTGGGTTAAATTGGACTAATTTACAAATCGACGGCACTAGAATTCTTTTCACCAGGGTATGTAGTGTTGTTAGGTTGTGTGGGGGACATTTTGATGATAAATCAAAGGATCTGGTTTAGCGAAGATTTGCCCTCATGAGGTACTGTATGTAGTGCCAAAATGTTATATTAGGCAGGAATGAAATTGCTCAGTTAACTAAAAGTGTATTTCTTTTTGATATAATCGGAGTACTTTTCCTGCCCTGGGTATTAGGGTTTTTTAATAACAGCAACTTGAAGTAGTGTATTTGTGCAAAATCGTATATTTCGAGGTGATAACGTGACTATTTTCTCTCCGTAAACATACAAATCCAGTCCAGGATCAAGGTAAACGGTTTTCTTTCTGAACTGGGTTCATAAGTTTAGAAAAAGCCAGTCCACAACCAATATAATCTTTTCCCAAAAATATTGTTAATAGCTAATTGCATTGCTGCTCAAAAACGGTTTTGGTTCTGGACTGGTTTGATATGTTTAGAGAGAGAAAAATGTGTTTTCCTCTCGAAACAGACAAATGTCGCACAAATACGCTACTTCAAGATGTTGTTATTAAAAATTCTACGGCACAGGGTCAGACTACACAATAAGACAAGGTTCTTCAAGCTAATTGAACTATTTCACGTACGTGAGATTTCATTTTGGCACGCCAAGCCGCATGTCATGGGAGCCAAACACTCGCTAAACCGCGCCAGGTCATTTCGAGATCAGACGGAACTTCCTGAAGCCGTTTTCCAGTGCACTATCCATTATGGCCGAGACTGTACATGCCTTTCCTCTTATTAAACGTTATCTGAGTTAACTGACGTAGGTATGTATCTAAAACTGACCGCTTAATATTTGAAATGTATTCCAGTCGATATGTTTCAAGCAACTCAGACTAAACGATGTATTTCGATATGGAAATGGCACGGTCTATATTTGGACAGTGGTTTCCCGTAATCTGTGACTATTTTTGGACAATGTGAGCTATACTCGGCAAATTGTATGCAATGTACATTCTCTTTCTCCTCTTTCAACTCCTCTTCCTTCTCCTTTCCTTATTCAGTTCCAAAACTTTCAACAAATAGACTGATTCTACTGAAATTTCACAGGGATAACACAAATTGAGGTAAGTAGGTCAAAGGTCAAGTTATAGGCGTCAGATCCGACACTGAATATTCAGCCGTCGTCCAGCAAAGAATTCCCTCGTCAATAATTGAAAGATCCTTTTCTTACGACAGTTAGCATCAATTCCGAATATACATGAAATGAAATTAAAATCCTTATCACTGACCTAAATTCTTTATCCAAATAATGAACATTTGAACACCATGCACATGTAAAACACATTATGTTTAAACGGCCGGTATTAAGCGGAATGAGACACAAATTACGAAATGTAGCGCGAGAGATCTTGCACGCTACGATAATAGTTTGCCATCGGTGTACGATATTTATCAAAGAATGTGAGAAACTTGGAATGGAAGTGTTTCGTAGTTTAGCTTTGTTTGACAAATTTTGACAAGCAATCCTTTACCGTGGCGTTGATTGAACTCAGTGCTACCATGCGAGATATGCATACGCCGTATGCAGGATTTTTTGTGACTGGTGAAATTTGGGGAGAATGAAGGCGGGCCTCACAGATATGTGTTCTGAATAAGTTCATAATTTTCCATCGGATGACTTGATAGGATTACTACAGCATCGCTCATCACATTACTACAGCATCGCTCATCACATTACTACAGCATCGCTCATCACATTACTACAGCATCGCTCATCACATTACTACAGCATCGCTCATCACATTACTAGAGCATCGCTCATCACATTACTAGAGCATCGCTCATCACATTACTACAGCATCGCTCATCACATTACTACAGCATCGCTCATCACATTACTACAGCATCGCTCATCACATTACTACAGCATCGCTCATCTACAGCATCGCTCATCACATTACTACAGCATCGCTCATCACATTACTACAGCATCGCTCATCAAGTTACTACAGCATCGCTCATCACATTACTACAGCATCGCTCAGCACATTACTACAGCATCGCTCATCACATTACTACAGCATCGCTCATCTACAGCATCGCTCATCACATTACTACAGCATCGCTCATCTACAGCATCGCTCATCACATTACTACAACATCGCTCATCACATTACTACAGCATCGCTCATCACATTACTACAGCATCGCTCATCACATTACTACAGCATCGCTCATCAGATTACTACAGCATCGCTCATCAGATTACTACAGCATCGCTCATCACATTACTACAGCATCGCTCATCACATTACTACAGCATCGCTCATCACATTACTACAGCATCGCTCATCACATTACTACAGCATCGCTCATCACATTACTACAGCATCGCTCATCACATTGTGGTCATACCATTCAAGATGTCTACATGAACATCTACAATAAATACATACAAGCGTCTCCTCCGTCATTCAATATTCAGCCGTCGTCTATTTAAGAATTTCCGCGGCCATAATCCAAAGACCTGATTCATATAACAGCATTAGCACCAAATTCAATGAAATACGATCATAATATACAAAAAACATAGGCTAGTTTCCTGTAAGAGACAAACGATCAACAGTTCTCAATGATACCGGCAAGACATCTTGATGTTCCGAAATTCGCATCGCTGATCAATATTTTCAATCTATATAATTTTCGTTGTAAATCGTTATCTAGATAATGATGTATCTCAGCTACGCTTTGATTATCCCGGGTCATATGAACACCATGAGGATCTTAAAGTACATGGGCTCATACGGCTCCTAGTCCCGGGTCAAGCAGAATTAACCTACGAAACGTAAAACCATTGATCTTGCACACTAGGCTCGTGCATGCGATATGTATCGCCACATTTGAAAACTTACGAGTGGAGGCGTTTGGTTGTATAACCCTGTTTTATAGGTGTTTGTAATAATGTTCTTGACGTTGGTACACATCGTATGATACAAATCCTTGATACCGGATCTACAAAATGCTATTAGACTAGATATGTATACGCCATACGCAGGTTCCACTGAAATATTACCATCAAGAAAGGGACAGTTTACGATGTCGAAATTGTAATCATCTCTTTTGTCGCAATGTCTTCGAGAGAGAAGACCCGCTTCGTTTTTATAGAGATATAGGTCTAAATATGATACGTTGTTAGAGCTATCTGTACTAGTTACCAGTTCAGATGCTAGTTACATATTCGCCTCCTGGCGGATGATCGTGGAACTAGTAGTTCCTGCTTGTAAGTATTGTATTGTAGTATACCTACCAAGTTTGATTACTCTAAACCGCTTGCAATGGTGCTTTACATATCCGGATGTTTAAGGGTAAGATAAATTCTGCAAATCGAGCGGTCTTAAACTCGTCAACTTTTCAGAAAATTGCCTTGTGACTTGATAACGTGAGGAATTTTCATGGGATAAAATTATCGACATTTTAGTTCTATTAGTTTAGAGTAGTTCGATTGTTTCACCATGTACGCAACGTAATATAGAACAATATTGATGACAACCACGTTTACGTGTTGTTCTTTGCAGACAAATACATTTAACCAGTTAGAGGTTGGTTTTACTATCTGTACACTCTTACCCCAGAAGGTGTAAATTACACCTCTACGGGGTGTAAATGGCTTGTCCCAGGGCTAACACCCTTTTGGGTGTGAATTAACACCCTCTCCAAAAGGTGTAAATTTACACCTTCTCGAAAAGGTGTTAAGTTACACCTTTTTTGCTCACATTACACCTTCCATGGGTGTTCATTCACACCTTCTGAATAAAATTTGCACCGCCCAGACAAATTTATGAGCATATTTTTGTTGGGAACCCAGCATCCCATGGGTGTTTATTTACACCTTTTGACCACAACTAAACCTTTCAGTGGTGTTAATTTACACCTTCTCAACAGAATTACACCTTCTTTGGGTGTTAATGCACACCTTTTGGGCAAATTTGAATCATCTAGGGGTGCTAAAATACACCTTATTAGTAAGAATTACACCTTTCATTGGTGTTAATTTACACCTTTTGACCGCGATTACACCCTCTTGGGTGTTTATTTACACCTTTTGACCAAAACTACACCTTCTAGAGGTGCTAAAAAACACCTTCTGGAGACGATTCCATCTTCCAGGGGTGTTAAAACACACCCATTTCGTGAGAATTACACCTTCAAAAGGTGTTAATTTGCACCTTTTTAGTGAGAATTAGTGGTGTTCGTACCATCCAGTAATGGCTCTTGGTTGAGGTACACAATAAGAACATTAACACAAAATATATGCATGATATATTTTATTAGGGAAATCACAAAACGCACATTTACATTGGTCATTTCATGTTAACCCTCCCTGATATCATAGTTCACTTTCAATCTCTGGAAGCACAAAGTTCAAACGATTAAAACTACAAGCATCCCAACCCAACCTAAATTGAGCACGTTATGTTCATGTAACTTATGCCTCCAACTTTCACCAACTCTCATGGAATACTTTTGTACATAACCTTCTGGGGTGCCTCAGCCTCAAAAACTCTCAGAGAGAGTAGGGTAAAACAGGTAACAAAAATGGCCCTCAATAATTCCCCGCCTTTGAGCTGTGGAAGGGTCTGTTTGCTTTGCTTTTCGAGTGTCCAGGTGGCGTCTGTATCAAAGGCTGGCAGAGCAAAGTCCAATGGCTCGACCGAGAGTAGGTGTTCTGCTGCTAGGCCCGATCCTACAACCAGTAAGAACCACAGCTGATAAACTAATCCCACAATGTAAATGTTACTCATCACTTTATGCATTAAAGTTTCATTTTTGTTAACTGGGAATATACACAGAAACAAATTGTAAATATATGTTTTAAAATGTCAATCCCAACACAGTAGTCGAACCCGGGCACCCTCATTACCGACCGATACAGACCGGTACTAAAAACATACAGACCGATACCTAAGTATAATTGATTACGACTTTCAGAATGCATAATTGGTACTTTGTGGGATTTTCTCATAAAAAACGATCGTTTATAGCGCAAAACGGTATCGCATTTAGCTGCGCCCGTTACGTTAGGAAGCGCGTCGCACGGCCGAATCGCACGATCAATTCGCCCGCCAGACTCGCCCAGCGCCCCGACCTGCAGCTTCAAATTCTCCTGATATATATTACACATACTTGATATTATAGGAGCATATTGAGCACAAATAAAGTTGAATGAAACAAGTGTTTCGGGTTTATTCGAGTTATTTCAGTAAAATAACAACACGTCAACCCCCATCAGGAGTCCAACGTATCAATTCACAATGTTCATTGTTTTGATTTCTTTAACATTTCTTTCAAATTCTTCCCCCTTCTGTATGCAATTACTGGGTTTTCCCAGACTTTCGTTGTGTGTGATTCACATGATTTGATAAAATGTCAATATTTCAACAGGATTTTCCTTATATATTTCATCGCTGGGTGGTAGATGGGAATGAAACGGTTGGATCTTTTCTTCAGGTTTTTTACTTTCTTTTTTTTCTTACTGTTACTACCCGAACTGTGAAATAGAAATATGCCATTCTCCGCCCATAAATATAGATTTTTATTGCCTTCTGTCACTTCATGTACCGTAATTTGTCATTTCGTGTCTGATAAATTTCATACAATATTGGGTCATATTAATAATAATATTAATATATTAATAATATTAATTATATTAATATTAATAATGGTATCACTGCTGCTCATGAAAAGCGAGCTCTTTGTTCCAATTCGTGGAATCTGTCGCAGTAACTAGTGCTCTTGCATAAACACACCGGCCGAACCGGTCCGCTGGGAGTGCATGGAAGGTGCTAGACGACACAGGTGGGCGAATCGGCCGTGTACCGCTCCCCGTAGGGCCTAGCGGGAAGCTGATTGCCACACCGTTTTACGCTTTCAACAGCTGTTTTCACAAGAAAATACCACAAACTACCAATTATGTCTTCTAGAGGCCGTAATCTATTATAGGTCTGTCCTTTATAATTATCGGTCTGTATCGGTCTCTTATTTAGTGCCACCCGTCGAACCCAGCTCATGTAACTGAATCAAAATTTACATTCTTTGGAAAAGAAACAAAACTACGGTAATCAGACTGTAAGAAAGTTGACTTACATAGTTGATCGTTGATGTTGAAAATGCATTTCCACGGTGTCACTTGGACCAGTGCCTGTGCTCTCCTGAAATGGGGAAAAATATTTATTTTTCAACTGCGATTTAAAGACGCACATAAGTAACTGGCTATATCCGGCGTAGTCTGCATAGAAACAGGGTGAATCAAATATACATGTATCCACATATTCATTGAACTGGAACGATTGATCACAGTGTAGCTACAAAACCAGAAGTGAATAATAATTATAAGACTTATTAAAATTAGCAAAGGTTCCGGTCAGATTTCACAGTACTAGGTTATTTCATTAGTTCTGCCATAATTAATGATTATATTTTCATGGTCTGTGAATAACAGTGATTCACCCCCAAACAATGCTTTGTGGTACGAATACACTGGGTATCATATGGAATATCAAAGACGGGGTAGACATCACAGAAGAACACGAATCGTTGATACCTTCTTATCAGTACGCTCTGGGGCATTGTGAAATGCACAATCTGTTGTCGTATGCTGTAATATCTGGATGTCGAACTTTTCCGGTATCTCATCGTGGTGCTCGATGTCCATGAACTCTTCAAAATCAGCATCATACAACTGGGAAATAAATAAATCACATTTAACTAAGTGGCAAACAATTTATCAGTCAATCTGTCTCATATAGCCACGAAAATAAGCCGTCATATACCCACGAAACTAAGTCGTAGGGGTTGAAGAGAACCTACAAGAACCGATCCTCCAGTCCAGCCCGGCTCTTTTTAAACATCAAATAATTCTGGTTTCATATTAGTAAAACTCTATGGGTAAATAATAAGGGTAAATAGTACCTCAAAATATCCCAAACGTTCCATGATGTTCCAAGTGGCTGGGCGTTTTTAACTATTCCTATTCCACTGCGTACTAAAATTCACTATAAGTACTGCATTGAACTGAGCAAAGCTATCCCTGAACAAATTTATGCCGCCATATTGGATTCGCATTCATTGAATGAACTTCCAGTTTTATGCGAGCTGAACATTTTGGAGCACATTTTCAACAGTGACGTGTTCGAGGTAGTTGCACTCCTATCTAATGAAGATAATACTTACAAATATGTGTAACTATAGTGGGCTAAATCGACACGATTTCGCAAAGTTTGAAACAAGCCTTCTCGAAGAAAATCAAACCGCCCTCCATTTTCTCCCACGTGATCCTTGTGAGCATGCGCATTGACTAGTATCATTTATAATCTGGTTCCCGAACACTATGGTATAGGGTAACAAGCACCTCCATAATGAGGGCACCAGGCTAACCAGTTCTGACTCGTTTTTATCTCATATAGGGGCCTACTATTTGATGAGATTTAAATAGAATTTCTATATTTTCAAGCGTCACTAAGTTGATTGGGTCAAACAATATCTCTGAGCAGATTATATTAATCAAATTTTGCAAAAGTGTATGTTATCATAGCACCGTATTTTTCCGGATGTATGTTGATTCGACAAAGTTTCGAGCTTGTTCTGTTCTGTCGGCAAAAGTTGAATGAAATACCGGGAACAACAGAAAATACTCAATCGAGTCACATTTTTAGCATAGTTGAACTATGTTTCGATCATCTGTTCCGACAGTATAAAAATACATTCTCCGTTATAAATTGTCTGTAAGATGTAACATTTTCTTCAGCCTCTAAATACATACATACCCTGACCTGGGTTCACAGGGGCAATTATATTGTACAAATATGAAAAATGGCATATTTACCTGGAAGGTTACGTCGTTAATGCCAATTAGATCAGCTAAGGTAGCATTCTGTGAAATGTGATCTTCAAGGTCCGACAGGCTGGGAGTTGCAAAAGGTAAAGCGATTTTCTTTCGGTTCTCCCCGATCAACAGCGGGCAAGTCTCCATCTCGCAGAAAGTCCACTTTGATGGACAGAACAGCACCGAACGAGCGACGTGAAAAAAACCCCGGCTGTACGTAATTTATCCTAATATATGTTTGTTTGGGAGTAATATCGCGTGTGCATATATTGGAAATGGTGGACAGCATGATTGGTTGAAATTGTAGTTTAAGAGCCGCCTCCCATACGGATTTCGCGGCCCATCAACTCAATATTGTATTTAAACTTCACGGTACATGTTGTTAATTTAAGATCTTTTGCAGTGCTAAATATTAAAATAAATAATTAAATAATAAATAACAGCATGGGAAGCGGAGCCATGCTTATTTACAAATTAATGAACAATAGAAGCGATGCATATATTGTTAGGCATTGGCAGAATAAACTAAAAAACTAATTGAGCAATAGAATCATCACCGATATGTACATTTTAACCAAAGCTTGGCGTTAGCGTCAAAGGGATATGAGACAAAGGCAGGCCGCGAATTATTATTTTGGTGTGTCAAAAGGGGTCGGAGAGGATGGTAACCATTGCTTTATCAAGTAATAATTTGTGACGATAATCGCGCAATTGTTAATGGATAACATGCACAACAAGCTGTCATGATTATCACTTCGAACCGTTAAGTCTCTTTCACACCTTCCTGTCGCAGTGGATCAATCAAAGCCCATAATTTTACAATTTCCGTTTTATTCACTGCTTATTGTGCAAATCCCCCATTGGAATGAAGTTCAAAATCACTTTATCTGATAGCTGAGCAGTTATCAGCACTGTAGATATCGATCTGATAACTTCTTACATTGGTCGACAAACAACGTGCTTTTGTCGACTCTGCATGATACATAAGATTTACTATAATGTTGATATTCAAAACCTCAGAACGTCCCCCCCTCCCACTCTGTAGTCTTGGGTCTAACCTTGAGCGAAAACACTTGAGCGGCTGTTCAATATTCACTCCCTCGTGAAACCGACGGGGGGGATTGACTCTTATGGTCTGCAGCTCGTTTTTTTTGTAATATTTCCTTCAGAATTTTTGCTCAAATGTTGGAGAGACTGGTCAAATTGTTAGATCCATTGATTTAGTTTTGTGTAAAAAGTTGGGGTGCTTGAAAATGTTGATGGTTTACCGAAAGCATGACAAGGAAATACATTTCTGCAACACAGAAATTAAGTTCCAAATGTGTATGGAAAATTAAGTATTTACACCTTTTTAACACCTTCCAATAAATTTACACCTTTACGGGTGTAACAGCAGGGCTGGAATCAATCTTCATACATTTGCACCTTTTCTACACCTTATTTACACCTCCTAAGGGTGTAAACATGAACCCAGAAGGTGTAAACGTTTGATTTACACCTTTTTTACACCTTTTTTACACCTTCTGAGGTTAGAGTGTACCTCTCCAAATCTAGTACATTTCTTGCTAATATTTTATTGTACCATGAGGAAGCTCATCCGATTCATGGATGATCATACGACTAGACGGCTCACCTACCTGAAGTCTGCTCTATGCTGTTACTGGAGGTAGTTTCAGGAACAGTTGTTTGTACATTTTGAAATGTACCAGATGGTGTGGTGGCAGAAACCGTAGTTGTTTGGCTATTTTGATGTGCTGAATTCGTAAATTGCTCAGTTGTTGTGACTGACTGAGCTGTAGTTATTTCAGCAACTCTCACGGGAACAGTAGTTGTAGTGGCTATTTCAGTTGTCGTAGTTACGGGAACAGTAGTTGTAGTGGCTACAGTTGTCGTAGTTACGGGAACAGTAGTTGTAGTGGCTGCGGTTGTCGTAGTTACGGGAGCAGTAGTTGTAGTGGCTATTTCAGTTGTCGTAGTTACGGGAACAGTAGTTGTAGTGGCTGCAGTTGTCGTAGTTACGGGAACAGTAGTTGTAGTGGCTGCGGTTGTCGTAGTTACGGGAACAGTAGTTGTAGTGACTATTTCAGTTGTCGTAGTTATGGGAACAGTAGTTGTAATGTCTGCAACTGTCGAAGTGGACCCTGTCAATAAAAATAAGTTTGAGGTGACAAAAGTTCTGACCTATTCCTTTCATTTGTGGCTTATTACGATAAAAGTCTCTTTCCAAATATGAACGTTTATTAACCTTTCCTGGAAACAGAAGTCATAAATTTATCATCGTATCCAAAGTTAGATAAAGTAATCTTCATAAAATCTTCACTGTTGATGGTTATCAATAAAATCTCTGAAAAGTATGTTAATTCAGTGCCCAGAATCTGTTCCAAGTTCATGTTAGTGACACAACAATCCACACCGTGGACTAACTGTAGAGTATCAGTATGTTAAATTTCAGGAGAATCTACGATACGGGCGTCTAGTACATCATTCAACGCCACGCTCGTATTTTGCTATCAGTGTGCGATATGTATCGTCAAATTTGAGAAAATTTGAATTTTGAAGCCTATTGTCCGAAGAAAGATTTCCCATCGGTGAAACTTATATGCGAATGCATTCCGGGCGAGGTGTCGCGAAATGGTGTATTAATACACATCCAAAAAGATTAGTGAAGAAGCTCTGGATATCAGACTCGCGTACATACATACACCACACATATTTTTTCAAACAAAATTGTTTCATCTTTGTAGACCCTTTCTCGTAATTTCAATACACGCCATTCTTGGAAATTCCTTATCATACTGATACTGCTAACACGGTAGGCATACTGTTCATTACATCTAAATAATGCCGGTAATATAATGCAGATATTACGAAAGATAATCTAATAACTGCTGCTCGTGAAATTATTGTTAATAACATATCACGAGTGATTTCTCGGATAACATGATCCATTGATTTCTCGCGAATATTCTGAAGCAGGTTCCAGACAATTTGAAAATAAAATGTCATTTTTCTTATATTTCAAGAAGTTGAGCAATCAAAATTATGGACAAAATTCAGGGGTCACCAGGCTTAGTTTTGCATAATCCATGAATGTTTATAGTGTACTACAAAACCTGGTCATATAATGGTTTTAGATACCAATTCTATGAAAAGTGCCTCTATTTTCATAGAAACAGCTAATATTTTCTAAGAAGCTAAAATGTCATTTTGTCCAAAATGCCTCAACAGCTTTTTGGAACAATGCTGAATCGGAATATGTAATAAACATGAGGGGTCACCAGGCTTCTCTTCGATACATTAAGGATGCCAACATGGAAAACCATGGTATTAAGATCAAATTATCCTTGTTTCGCTATGTCAGTTTGTCAGGGTTACTTCGTTGAGGTAGTAATGCCTTAAAATTTGGAAAACACATTATCTAGTTAAAAAATCATTTCACAATTGTTCTCTTAGGAGGATATATTTTCCTTTTTCTATTAAATTTGCTGTAAATATGACTAGCTTGGTAGATGCGCAGAAACATGCGCAGTAGAGGTAAACTTGGATTTGTCTGGAACCTCCTTAATAAATGATACGGCTCTAATATTACTGGACCTCCATATATGGTCATAAATTAGAATGCTTATATTCGTAATACCGATTTGGATGGCGAAAATTTATTTGGGACAATGTACATATATATAAATCAAAGACTTTCACAAATGATCATAATAACAATACAATCCATGGTCAGAGATTCTCCGAAAAACACGACTATAAATGAATATGTTTTACTACAAGTACATTCATAAAATTGTAATAATTCTTAACTTACAGTATTCGGCTGTCATTTCTTCTGTTAGCACACCATCAGTTGCCAATGTATCAGTAGTTGTTAGCTGGTATGTTCCTATGTAAAAAGTTAAGTTGCAAGTTATTTCTGTTGTTCGAGGTATTTAGTGGCTCAAAAGAACATAAATACCGCACTGGAAATATAATTAACATACTATATTTGAGATAGCGATATATTAGCTATGGTATGTTGTTTTCTGATTATTTCTCGTTTCGAGAAAGACCTTATTTGTGTTAGTCTTTTGGCATATATATCTGGTTCTCACATCACATTGACCAAAAACAACGTGATGTGCAAAACGTGTATCATGACTTTGTACTTTTGCAAAGTATCGTTCGACTGTCATTTGCAGTCGAATCTATAGTTTTTACACCGAATAAAAATTTGATCGACAACGGGCTATTTTTATTACGTCATCACTTGATCCTGCATGTGTTCAAAATTGTATATCTGTCTCTTTCATGTTAGCTGGTTTACTGGGGTTTAACTTTAGCGATGGGCTTAAATGCTTAAGAGTTTTCATAGAGTCCAAATTTTACTAACTCTTCTCTGTCTATAGTGGAAAGCACGTCAGATTTGTTTTGATAAACCCATATGAAAGAAACTGTATGGTAAATATGCACGCTATAACAATTCCTTGTCTCCATTCATACTCCCTAAAGCAAATAGAATGGAATTCCACTTCTGCAAGAGAAGATATAGGATGAGTTTCGTACACTAAAAGCACAAAGGGATCCAGAGACGCCTAAACTTATTTCAATTTGTCACGTACGTGTGCGACATTACGATGGAGTCTATTGCTCTGGTCCTTACTGAATCCGTACACGAGCGGTTACTGAGTGTGAGCTTTCTCTCAGTGAAAGTGTGTGTCACACTAGTCTGACTGCATCAGCCCCAAGTTTAGGTTTACAGTTTAGTTTCAATTTTTTTATTAATCAATGAACCCAATTGGGTGAATGAGTAAGTGAGTGAATATGATCTAACGTTGCTTTAAACACTTTTTCAGTCATATCACGACGTTTGGTTACTATTCTTTTCACACCCGGAAACCACACCGATAGGGTCCTGTTCTTTTTAACACCTGGGACCCCACGGGTCGGGGGCCCAGTATGTAACATATTGTATGCAAATGCTATCCTAGCCCCCCAAAAAAGAGTAGCCAATGCGCCTGTCAGACCGCCCGTTAAGCACACCGTTATCGGTTTGTACAGTCTGTCCAGTCGCTAGTGTGGGAAACACGAATCTATTAAGTATGAACCTAGAGCAAACCCAAACGTTAATTGATTAATAAAACGTACATTTTATGATAGGCATTGGCAATGTCATATATAAAAAGGAAGGGAATAATTATATTTCTGTATCAACAGTGACAACAACGACAAACATTTCACGCCCTGTCACTGTTATTCTGTTGCATTTAATAATGTTTACGCTCGTGATTATTAAGCTGTAGAGAGTTTTCCATGCGAGCTTCCTGGTCGCTCACATACACAATGGCGGCATAGTGGTCAAAGTGAGCTAAATAGTAACCTAGTGTTAGGGCTGGTTATTTTGTTTAGATATCCAATGCATATATAAGATGATAAAATGTTAACCATATTTAGCTGTTAGAGTAGATTTATTACTCTGACAATTTACTCTATAATAAAATGCTCTCTTCTGGACTGATTATACTCAAAGACTCTAAATTCGCTGTACTCTCTAAAAAACTTGAGTGAACTGTTCCACTCAAGTTTGAGTGAAATGTACCTGTTCACTCAAACTTGAGTTACTTTTCACTCAACTTGAGTTGCTTTTCACTCAAGTTCACTCAACTTGAGTGGGATGAATTTCCACTCTTATGCTTGAGTGAATGTCACTCAAGTTGAGTGCATTTAACTGAAGTTGAGTGAAAAGTAACTCAAGTTGAGTGAAAAGTAACTCAATTCTTTTAGAGAGTACATATATCAATTTTCTACATACAAATTGATCTGTTTTCAGATGGAATATAATAATTTTGTGAAGACATCAGCTATTCACCAAAACTTAACTATCCAGGTTGCAGTAGATTCCGTTAAACATTACAAGCATGATCTGAATGTGATATTTGCGATGGGGGTTAACCCTATCCAGGCCGGGAGGGTGGAGGGCATTTCCCCCTCCCCTTGAGCTGGGGGATTGAAACTTACCACACTATATACTCTGCTAGAAAATTAACCTTGGGTCATGCTCTATTAGAAAATGTGAACATATCCAAGATGACTGCCAAGATAACGTAGCGATGACGTCAGTTTCAAAAAGAGCATTTTTGAAACGATTCTTCCGTCAGATTTTTCGAACTTTGTTTTTGTGTGTTTTCTTCGCAAAAACTGCATGATAAATTAGTAAATAATAATCTGATGTGAAATAAAATAGCTTTTACGTACGGTCATAGTGTGCAAATTCGATGGGGCTATATTTCATCACTTTCGTTAAATCGTATCCCTCCACCCCTCTCTCTCTCTCTCTCTCTCTCTCTCGCTCTCGCTCTCTCTTGTTTCTACTTACGCTTAACATCGGGTTAGGGGCCATTTGAACGCCCTGTGGTATTTGAATGACCTGAAGGCTTCAAAGTCACCAAACTCAAGCAAACGACTAGAAAACTGATTTGGTAATGGAGACCAGATTTGAGGATAGGAACATTATGATATCATTAAGGAATCGCTTAAAGGTGTTTGACCGCTTCTCTCCCCGAAAAATATTATATCTATTCATGCCTGCATGGAGTTAGGTGCTAATGTTGTCTTATCAATTAGGATGTTCTATTATGGGGCGGAACGAGGTCTGACTTCTAAATGCCGAATCTGATGCTAGCACGTAGCTGTTGCACGGTATGTTATTTCTCACACAAAATCGGCCAGTTATATGTGCATTTAGTACATATTGGAACTGATCTATCTGTAGTAAGTACTATGTTTCATCATCGTGTTCGGGGAGAAGAAGCTACAAACCATCAGCAAGTTTGCGTCATGTTTTCAATAACATTAGTCAAAGTTTAGTATTTTATTCGAAGAAATAAAATGTACCGGTCTATTGGTCGCATTTTCAAGTTCAGTCGAAAAATGCCGCCTCCTAGAATGCAATCTTAACAATTAGTTCCTTATATTGTATTGTTTAAAGTAGTCCCGTATAGTTTCCGTATACCAGTACGGGTTCCCTCACTTAGAAGTTTTAACAAATCAACATATTAGAGAAGCACTTCAATAAATTACATCACAAAGAACATTATGGTTATTCAAATTAATCACTCAACAAAAAATATGAAAATTTTCTATTGAGATTATCATGGAGGGATAAAGAAAATTGGCTCACAACATGACTCAACAAAAGATAGGGAAAAAATTAGTAGAAACTATCAAATAACTATGAGCTGACACAATCTTGGAAAACCAAGAAGGTAATATTCCGTTATATTATTTCTGAGTTTACTGAGAGTGGAGATGACCCTGCCATAAATAAGAAGATGGCACTGGAATATGCATATGTGTATCTTTATTGATGGTACTGGGTAAGGGAAGTGAGTAAAAATTCTGAAGTTTGTGGGATGACTGAGGGGAATGGTTTTAAAAGAGTGCCCTTTTTCCCGTGTACCGACATCGGTGAGTGTCATTTCTCGTAATCAACACCCGGTGAATATGGTGATATTTAATGGAATGAGTTACACTGCACTTATTGTCACACACTATATTCGACAGACAAACGAAAATTGACCCGCTGCATCATTTGAATGACGGTTTGAATGTTGTTTTGACGTGTGAACTCACACAGACAAACCGGAATTATCAAGGGGAAGAATCTTTTCGTAAATGAACGCATGCATTTGTGTAGAATATCCACATTAAAGTTCCACAGAATTGCTCCTATTAACGTTATGATAGAACATTCCGAAGATGTGGGGATGATACACCTTGATTACTTCCTGGGAAAACGTCGAATTACTAACAACAATAAAAACATGATACATATAAACGACGTCTGTATGTGATAAATACATGTTCAACCAGAGAAAATAGCATTATTAAGCCCTGGTCCCACTTAAGCGAACTTGTTTACGAAACTTTGCGATGTAACGGTCATACTGTTTCGCAACAAATCGCTTTAAAAAGCCTGTGTTCTCGTCATTTGGGGCGAATAGATACGACATGTTTACGAATAATTGCGACTGTTTGCGATGCAGTTACGAAAGAAATACGATACTTTTATGACAGTTTGCGATATTCGCACCCAAATTGAGGCGATTCAGTGCGATACAGTTGCGAATATGTGCGATGTATTTGCGAACGTTTACGAAGTGCATACGACTACTTCCCATTATTTCACGATGTCTTGCGAATCCGTACGAAAGATTTACGTCGTTTTTACGACGTTTTTATGACAGTTTGGGTCACGTGGCGAATTGTGTCATGATTGTGGTAAATTTGTTGTAAAAACGTGGTAAAAACATTGTATAAAAGTAGCAAACGCCTCGTTTATGGCAACCATTATTCTTAACTGATCGTTAAATTTGCAACGGTGTCGTAACTTAATCGTAAGTCATCGTAAATTAGTTGTACACGACTCGCCATAGTCGTAAGTGCTATCGCAATTTATCGCAAATAATCGCAAAATATTCGGCGATTTTGTCGTAAAGTAAGTGCGACTTTCGTATATTTGTCGGAAAATGTTTACGATTACTTCGTATACCATCGTTTCCTGTCGTAAGTTATCGTAACTATTCGTACATATTTTTCACTTTTCACGATTATTAACGAAACTGTTACCAATAAGGCGATTAAATTACGACTTAATTACGATGCATTACTACGTAGTTATGACGACTTGCGATCATTTACGATAAAGTTACGAATATTTGCGATTTAAGGCAAAATCGCATTGCTTGGCGAATTTTTTGAACATTTTGAAATTGGCGCGGCAATGAAACCGAGGCGACGATTTTCTTACGAATTGAAGCGATGGCTTACGAATCATGGCGAATGTCTTTACGAATAGCTTGCGAGTAGCTTAGCAATACTTACGATCTTAAATCGTCAAGTTTCGTAAACAAGTTCGCTTAAATGGGACTTAGGCTTCTATCCAACGCTAACTTTACCAGAGCCCCCGTATTTCAATATTCTCCTTATATATAATTACATACGAGCTCATGAACAAGTACATATTTCACGGATTATCGTGGTATTCACTTATCGCGAGTGATTTTAAATAAATTACCTTGCAACGCTGTGAACAGGCACAGAAACAAAAAGCTCCAACTTCCCGCCATTCTTGTTGTTTCCTTCCTCTTAGAAAGGTTCTAACCGAATGTGTCGATTAGGTATTAGACCATGAAACTTTATTCGGCCTTAAACAAATGCAGTGGACACACCCAATGCAAAAGCGGAAGTTCCTTTCTCAACCGATAGGCTTACTGAAATTGTGACGTCTCAAAGTCAAATCGAATGGATCAATCGACCATGGTTACCTTACAATATTATGCTGACGACATTGTAATACTATTCCGAGAAATTGAGACTGAATTGATCCACTGAATAGATCTCTGTAATAAAGGAGTACTATGACTTCGAAGATATCATGATAGAAAATCGGGCATTCATAATTTTGACAAGTAATATTCTGTCCCTTAAAAATCCAGCGAATGTACATAAACACCTCATTCACTTTGTCGTCTGAACTGGAGCGTAGCTCGATCTGGACTAATCAAATGTATAGGTGGTTGAGTTAATAGCAAAACAATATCCATAAAGGGCGGGTACCGATAGGAAGTGTACAAGATAGCAACCAGTATTACTGTTGTTCTTCAGCCAGTCAGATCTCGGAAAGATGCCAAAATTTTAGTTCTGTCGCATCCCTTTGGTAAAGCAAACAAACTGCATGGATGCGATGGCTATATGTCCAGAATTAACACCTAGGTTGTCGACACTTTGGTGAATGACCATGTTTGGCGAAAATGACATAATTGTTTAGTATGGATGAGCATCGTGGACGTCTGATGGAGTAAACGCACTCCTTCACGGTGTAACCTAGTAAATGCGAGAATACATAGAGAAAATAAACCGTAATGCCCGACGTCGTACGGCTTAAATTTCCCACCAAAATAATAACGTGACAATGGTTATGCAAAAAAGAAGCGATAATTAACTAAGGCGTACTCAGTTCTCTTCGTGTCCATGTTTGTTTTCATGGTCGGCGATTCAGATAATGATGATCAAATTGCAACTGGATTAAGGTTTAAGTAAGAAATTAGGAAAGACGTCAAAATAACCACCTAAAATTCTCGATATGTGTATTTTGTACGCATTAGTCCAACTATTCTAACATTTTACTTCCCGTTTGTTACATATGATTAATTTTATCATTTCTTTTATATTCGGACACATACTCAATGTGGCATGAATTTCGTGCTCGGTGAAACTATCATATCACGTTCAACTATAACAGATATCTCAATAAATATGGCCGATGACTGAAGGAACTAAGACAGGTTATCTGTGGTCAGATTCACCGATATTGGATTATTCGTATAATTAGATAGCAAAACGAGAGTTCATCATAGGTGGAGCCGACCTCTTCGCGACAAAATCTAGGTCATGTAAGTATGTGAAAAATAAAACGATTCGGGTGAATGTTGTCGGTCTTCAATTGTCAAGGCAGAACTTATCTTGGACGATAATTTTTTAATAATTGTGTTCAAGAAGTTCCCTGACAATTACTTACATACTTATTATAACATCATCGACTGTTTGTCAACTCAGCCTCGTGGCTAAATCTGTTTGTCCTGTGTCAAGCAGCCATATGTGACATAACCACTGTTCAGTTTGTCCAGATACATCTATATATATACCTACTCCAGCTGAAAATAAAGATGAATCTATTATGATTGAAAACAAACACGCTATGAATTTGTACGTGGATTGTTTACTTACGAAATATTTTTTGCCGATTACGTATAGCCGCATAGATAACTGTCATACCGCTGAAATGCTAACTGAAACAGCCTATTCCATTGTCCAAATTTCATTTTCATGGGATAATAGCCAAGTCACCATGGTGTGATATTGGTTATTTATTACCCCGATTTCTACTCCCACGCTATCCTGAATTAGGGATTATTAATGAAATGTTGAAGCAAAGATCCTATACGCCACATTTTTGTCACCACTGTGTGCCATCTAATATCATATTCAAGAAGCCTGAAATGGGTGCTATTGATAGTATTGCCTTGACGAATCAATTACTGGAATGAACTTGTTGACGTTGATTGAAGCGAGGATTTTAGAAAATGATACAAGGTGACGTACATTTAACTGCGTGAACTATCATCGCATGGTATTTTAAGTAAATTTTATATCCAACATCCTCATTATGAAGGTTTACTGGACAGCTGCTGGAAGGCGTACTCTGTGCGACTAAGACTTGGACGGACTGTTTAATATAACAGTGAGTGAACGGACAGCTTGCTCGACATTTATGTCACATTATCATGAGATCTCGTCATATTACACCGAAAGTCGAGGTTATACGGATAAAACTTGGAACGATTTCAAGAGGTGGGAAAAATTGACGACGCCTGGCGACTGAAAAGCAACCATATTACTCTACAGGAAAGCTTCCCTCGGCACCTTACATTCAGACCCGAGAATACGGTGGATTCTCGGACGTAGCCTTAGTATCTTAGCCGCGATTTATTGAAGCATCGATACTAGAAAGTATCCACGCGGCCCCTAGCACCGGAATCAGATACGCTAGATGGGAAGCTGTGATGACAGATCAGATCAAACAACTAATCTGATGTTAATGGATGAGCATCGTGAACGTCTGATGAAGTAAAGGCCTTAACATGGGGTAACCGGGTAAATGCAAGAATTCCCAGAGATACTAAACCGTAATGCTCGACGTCATACGGCTTAAATTTCCCATCAAAACAATAAACCTACATATATATGTCAAGTGACATGTACAGAGGACGGGCCTCGGGGACTAACAGTCCACCAGCAGAATCCTGCCATACACAGGTAATAAATTAGAACAATATGCAAGAGGTGGGAAAAATTGACGACGTCTGGTCACTGAAAAGCAACCATATTAAGCATCCCTCGGCACATAACATTCAGACCCGAGGATACGGTGGATTCTCGGACGTCGCAGCCGCTTTTTTGCAGATGTTCATGTGGAGACTATTAAGTATCCACACGATCCCTAGCACCGACTTAAGCGAAATTAGATACGCTAGCTTGGGAGCTGTGATGACAGATCAGCTCAAACAACACACCTGATGTTAATGGGCGAGTATCGTGGACGTCTGATGGAGTAAACGCCTCAACATTGGGTAACCTGGTAAATGCAAGAATACACAGAGAAACTAAACCGTAATGCCCGACGTGGTACGGCTTAAATTTCCCACGAAAACAATAAACTTAACTCTATTTGTCAAGTGACATATATACAGGTAATAAATTGGAACGATACACAAGAGGTGGGAAAAATTGACGACGTCTGGCGACTAAAAAGCAGCCATATTACTCAACAGGAAAGCATTCCTCTGCATCTAACATTCAGACCCTAGAATACGGTGGATTCTCGGACGTAGCCCGCGCGTTTATTGGAGCTGTTCATGTGGAGGCCATGAAGTATCCACACGGCCCCTAGCACCGGCTTAAGCGGAACTGAATACGCTAGCTCGGTAGCTGTCATGACAGATCAGCTCAAACAACTCATCTGATGTTAGTGGATGAGCATCGTAGAGTGAACGCCTCAACGTGGGGTAGTCTGGTAAATGCAAGAATACCCAGAGAAACTAAACTGTAATGCCCGACGTCGTTCGGCTTAATTTCCCCAAAAGAAAACAATAAACGTACATATATTTGTCAAGTGACAAAAGCTGAAAGACAAATCCGGACAGAAGCGATAGTCAGAACTATAGTCTATAGTCAGAACTACCATGATTACGAACATTTAAATTCAAAATGAGGGGGACGAAATATACGAGACATTGACTGACACCTTATGCTTAGAGGTCCAAAAGGTCAATAATATTATCCGGGAAGTCTTCGTTCTGGCGGATGAGCTCTCTTTTGTATGAGTCGGCTTAGTCAGACGAACCGTGTCTAGGGATGCTGGGTATCCAACAGATTGCTAATATATCGAATTGCGGTATCGAAAGACCTCCCTTGAGAAACTGTCTGTGTCTGTTGAATACACCCCTCAAAGTCATGGCAACGAACACCTACAAATAGTAATATGTACATATAGTATTATATTGTTAGGAGTTGTTTGCTGAGACGATAAAGAATAACTGCCCGGGGGTGTGTATCAGTTTATCACTGTTCATGACATACCGACTTCCTAAAACAATTGTCTCATTACAAGCCCAGTCTAGTCCGTCATTCAGTATTCAACCGTCGTACATTAAAAAATTTCCGCATCCATAATCCAAAGACCTTAATCTATGGCTTAACTACAATATGAAAATGACTTGCACTTATTAAATGCCATGAAATGAGTACAAACTCCTTTCAATCCATAAAACATATATGCCGTTGATATATTTGATTGGAATGAACTATCATCCTTATTAAATGGGCAATATACGAGGAATCTTATCTATTCTGCACATTTTCAAGGCAAGGGTGAACCGAGATAACGTGCCTATAAGGCGACATTGAATTTAATTGATTTAGGACAAGGATTTGTCGTGAGACCTCCGTTTGGAGAATAGGCCGAGAGCCCATGCGAGATAAGGGGCCCAGAATTTGCTCAAGTTCGCACCTCGAGCTGACCAATTTCTAAATCTGTAGTCTTCAAGAGTAGGTTATGTTTGTTAGCCCAGAAGTCGCAGGCCGAATATTCGTGTGGGCATAAAGTAACTACACCGATTTTGGTTTGGTGTGAGCGGTGGTGATACTAAATTTCCAGAAATATAGTGGGGGATGGGGAACGTATAATCATTTGTTTATAATTGGAAGAATCAAAACGATAGATGTTATACACCAAAATAAACTCATGCTTTCAACTAGAGAATACCAATATTTCAAAAAATTTAGAAGAACTTCCGACGTCGCAATTTAGAAGAACTTCCGACTCCCAATAATCTATTTGACCGGTATACAGAATGGAAAGAAATTATGAGCAGAAACTTTCTGACGTCATAGTTTACCCTACTGGGGGCATTTTAAGTCATAGTACAGAATCCTAGAATCCTAAAGGATCATGAGTTGTCTAAAATAGCACTAGAGAAGGGTATTGAAAAATTTGCGTTTTCGTTTTAATTTTGCTCATTTTTACCATAAAGGGCATGGAATTAATTTCTTTTTTTTCTTTCGCCAGAAATATTCGTGGGAGAAATGGTTAGAAATATTGACAATCAGTGCTATAATCGACCACAACTACCTTCCAAGAAAGTGCGAACCTCGGTGGCCGAGTGGCCTGAGGCGCTTCGCTGGTGACCTCTGGGCTCACACCGCTGAACTTGCGCGGGTTCGAGCCCAGCTGGTCCGTGTGTGGAAGTTTGTCAGTTACTTGCCGACGGGCGGTGGTTCTCTCCGGGTAGTCCGGCTTCCTCCACCAACCAAATTGACTACATTAAGCCAAATCCCCCCCCCCCCCCCTCAAGAAAGTGATGTCATCGGAGCAGCCAAACTAGTTTGTTTTCATTTTCTGTTGGAGCATTCAAATCTGACGTTTAGGCAACAGATCGGTTATTTTTTTCAGTTTAATCGCACATTTATTGCAACTTGATTGTCCGATGTTTTATATTCAGAAATATGTGTATCAAGCTCAGTGTGGATCTGGTGGATGAAAATCGCTAAAATTGGACAAATGTAATCTACCCACAAAATCTAATCATAGTCATCAAATTCGCTCTCAACCACAGTAGAAAGGTTATTCAAGAACGTTCAATAAGAAGGCACCAACAGTTCAATTTATGTAAAAGACTTGATAAGTCAGTTGATGTAATATTGAACAATAATGGCTAAATGTAAAAAGTAGATAGAAAACGAATGTTCTACATCAGTAGATTATGTGGGTCAGACGAAGGGCCATTAGTGTAGGTGAACTTGATGGAAATAGTTTTAAAAATTGTCAGCTATAGTATTACAAATTAGAAATGAATAGCGCAAACCAGATCAGAGGTGAAATTTTCAGTTGAGTCTTCAGAAAACTAATTAGCTGTGCTCATTGTCATCTGTTATGCATGCATATGCAGCTACACATACTGTTTCTTCGTTTCGATTAATTATCGGTACATTCGCATTTCGGATTTCGGATATATTCGCCTTTATGAACAACTGATGATTGCCCCCTCGCGATGTATATGTGAGCCATATATTCGCAGATTAATTGAATTGACACATTTAAGTAGATACATTATTAGTTATACGTCGCCCTTCCGGGGTAATATGGCGAGAGAAACCAAATCGAATCCCGTATTACCCCGGAAGGGCGACGTATAACGAATTTATCATATCTCAGAGCATTAAGAATCACTTTGGACTTCAAGGCCGACATAATGGAACGGACTTCGATCGGACTTGCACTGGTTTCAGAACGATCCACAGCATGCACCGGAAAAAATGAACACAAAGACAAATGTATCATTTTTACAATCCTCATCTTTAAAACGTACTAAGGGAGGAGCAAAGATAACGATAACATATACTGTAATCCGTGAACAATGAACCCGGTTTCCGTGTGAAATACCGGTGGGCTTCGGTGATAAAGAATGAACAATCTAACTTCAAATTCAGCTTCATCTCTTATGTTCTATTCTGAAAATCAGAAACGTATAAAATACTGGAACATTAAGCTTAATCTCAATTTCATATTTAATATTTAATAGCCATCGACGAGTATAATATCTAGATTATATACCTTTTGTTAATAAATACATCGAAAGACCCGTTCCGGATTCACATCTGTTGCGTGGATATGTAAGTTTCAAATACACGTGTGAACTGTTACATTTCCATTCTGTCTATAATTCAACACCGTGTCACTCGACAGTGTCACTTGTGTCATGTTTCCATAACATCACACAGGAGAAGGACCAACATGAACTGACTTAAATTTACAGTTCGAGAGAAAAATCGGAAAAATCAAACTGTCCTGCACAATTTGGCAGAAGTATAGGTATTTGCTTCATTTTCGCACGATGATGTTGATTGCATTTATTGTGCAGTTATTGAACATTGGCGCTGAGGGATTTGCGGGGACCAGGATAGATGTGGGAATGTCACACGATGTGGGCGGGACAGCGGTGCTGTCGAATTCACAAAACAGCTGATTAAGATCAAAATCAAAGTCGTCGGCATGGCCTTCTGCTCGTACATCCTGGGTGTGTAACACGGCCGACGTGGCATCATTTGACGTGGGTGCAGGGTACTGAGAAGATGATGTCACAGTTTCTGCAGGATGGGGTTTGACAAGAACATTTACTGGAAGTGTATGCGTACCGGTATTCGTCTTTCGGGTTGAACCCATCGTGTCAGGAAAGGCTACTGACGCAACCGTGTGGCCCATTTGCAGTTTCTCGCCATCACTTACTCGCTGGTAAACCGACAGCGACGAGACAGATCTGTGACCTGTGACAGCCATTATTTGAGATGCTGAATAGTTGTTTCTACCAAGGATGGTGATGCCGGTTGCTCGTATACTGTGGTTAGTGTATGGTTCAGAAAGTTTCAGACGAGTGCCCAGGTTGGTCATGAAGGCTGCCAAGCGGTGTTTCCCAATAGGTTTGTTATAATACCAAACTTTATCGTCGTCGAGGAAACTATCAACCGGGTACTGCCACAAGCGATCACATTTCGGATGGAGTTTGGAGATATAACTTTCGAATGAAGCAACAGGACAGAACGGGGAACCTTCTTCTTCAGGCATGAATCCGGTAACACCCTCTTTTTGCTGGGCCCGGCGATTTTTGTGAGTTCATCCTCCTTTTTTTTCACATACCTCTGCCCAGTTTTCGGGTCCCGCTTGATGATGAATGTGTTTTTTGTCATCTTTTCCATATTCTCCACTCCCCTTCTAAAGAAGAACAGACGTACATCGAACTGAACTTTATTTGCAAGCCCAGTTGGGGTTTTGGGGACATGAGAACAGACTTGTAGAGTTTACAACGATCGGACTCGTTTATGGGCTCATAATGATCGGTGTCGCCTTTTCCAGATGCCTTCAACTCTGCAAGTGCGGTTTTGAAGCACTCGTTGGCTTCATTAAACTCCGAATTTCTAATCAAATCAAAAGTTTTCAAATACGGTGGGGCCTTCAGGTAACGATTCAGAGAATGTCGAAAGTTTTCGAGAGTGGATGTTTTGTACAATTCTCCGTCTTGTTTTCGGGCATCCAAATAAAAATGACTGAGTACCTCTGGTAACCTCTCGGCCGAGAATCCTTCGAATTCTTCACTCTGTCCCTTCTCTTTCAGGTAATACTTCAAAGTTCTGGCGGACGCTTTGTTCGATTTTTTTGTGTTGCTGGGAATAATATTAGCCCGCTTTTAAACAACTTCATCGTCCGTGTGAGACGCGAAACGTTTGCCTGATTCAGCCATTTTGTTTAGCAGACGATGGAATCTAGTGAACACCTGTTCGTTGCCCTTGGCGACGGGGGTATACGATATATATTCGACCAGCAAGTTGACAATACAGCATCACACATGAGGTCTGTCAGCCAATCAAAAGTCTACATGCTTCTCTGAGATATGATAAGTTCGTTTGTGTCTTCCTCACCCAAACTAAAACGGCATGTATCCCCCACAGCTGTATGGTCATTGTTCCCCATACTATGTATCTCATCGAGGGCATGGTTTCTTAAGTCAGAGGAAGTAATGTCATTGTGAGATTATAGCGAATTGTCGAAGTATATGGGACATTCGATGTAGAAATATTGCTATATTACAATACGCATTAGCTTCACTTGTCAAAAACGAGTAAATATCACAGGAAAAATCTCGTACATCGGTAAGATACGACACCTGTCAAGCTATAAGTGGGGGTCTTTGAAGCAAGAACATGAGAGTAACCACACCATATTGTTATGGAGTGAAACAATATATATATAATAAATTACAAGAAAAGATAAAAATAAAACAAAGGTGCGGTATATATCACGTTGGCATTGCTTAGAAGATCATCGATCAAGGCTCACACTGTTGTAAATTGTAATATAGTTATTTTACGATGTAATAGGACCTGTGCGAATTATATTTGTTTCAGCGCATATCAAAGCCATTCCCCAACCAAGATAAGAAATTCGAAGAGGAACTTTGGATTCCAACATTTTAGTTTCAAATGACGAAGCCCAGGGTAATAGCACGAATGCATATCATAGCAGTTGAGTACCAGTATATGGCTGTTCTTTACTGGTTTCACTCAACTAGTAACTACTTCATGTTCCTTTCCTGGAGCATTCTCAGAAAGTTCATGTTCCGAGTAACAGAGAGGAAATCGGTGGGTCAACATCATCCACTCTCACAAAGATGCATAAACAATCGATGAAGCAAGATTTATTGTGGACAATTTTTTTGAAAATCTACGATATGTTTATGTGCTGAGTCACTCTGTGGGATGTGTCGTGTTGTTCAGTACGGCTACAATATTGGATGTATGAGGATGCTACAGATATCGCGTTCTAACACAGAACAGAGATTCAGAGGCTCAACTCGACATGGAAACATACCTTTTGTATTGTTACGTTACCCATTGTTTGTCTCTGCAATACTCCCAAGCAGAGTATAATGAAGCAACAGACACATAACAACCCTACGTAATGTATACACTGAATGCCCTGTTGTTCCCAACTTATACAGTACAGTCACTGTAAATGTTGGAGTCAGAATAGTCTGTACTTATGCATACGATAGAGGTAGGATATGACATTAATTTCTGCATAAATTTCAACCTTATTGACACTGCGAAGGCATGGTAAATGATAAACCTTTCAGTTACAGACATCCTGACATTGTTTCAAATCGTCAATGTTCTTATCAAGCAGGACCCTCGTATAGAAGTAGAAAGCTAATCTTACCTATCTTGTATGTCAAACCCTGGCTGAACCTTTGTGATTTTATTATGGGTTCAAGTGATGTCATTGCAATTTTTATTATGTTGCGCTATTCTATGATGAACAATGATCTTGACTTGCAGAATTATATCCACCTGACGCTGAACCTTCGTTTTCCTCTCTACTTTTATGATAATTACCACCCCTGCTCAGCATACCCATCTGCTGTGCATTTA